>LOJH01030316.1:0-12610 GCA_001685095.1 Ellobius talpinus | reverse complement strand
TTTGCAATACTGTTTGGCCAATAGCTTAAGCATATTTCTGGCTAACTCATATCCCAAAATAACCCACCTCTATTAATCTGTGTATTGTCACATGGCTATGGCTTACCAGATAAAGTTCCATCCAGCATCTGTCTCCAGCGGGGCTACATGGCTTTTCTTTGACACTACCTTCTTTCTTTCAGCATTCAGTTTGGTTTTTCCCACCTAGATCTGTTCTGCCCTGCTCTGCTATAAGCGCAAAGCAGTTTCTTTATTAACCAGTGGTATTCATATCATAGAGAGGGGAATCCCACATCATATGATTTTTCTTCTTTTTGCTTCTTTCTCAATATTTTGGGTCATCAATTAATAGTACATTGATGAATTCTTCTCTCCTTATGTGATCATCAGGGTTGAGGACTGGGTTTGGAAGAAGCAATCTCTTGCCTGCTGCTGTAACTCTGAAATCAAGCATAGTAATATAGCTTTAAAACTGGAGCACAGTTTGATAAGCCAAAACAAATCAAGAGTCAAATGTGGGTATGAGTTGGGAATGTGACACATGAGAGTCTATAATCTGATACCATACTAGCTAGGTATAGGCTGAGGCAGTTTTATGGTTTTAAGTGGTTGTAGCCATATTGAAGAAGGGCCCAAGCTATTGCAGACACACAATAGTGGAATTTTTTTTGACATGTTGCATCTAATTAGTCAGACTGCCTTTCACTTTCTGAGGCAGTGAACGTCACAGGACTTTGGGACATTAATTTATAGTGGATATATACTATTCAATTTAATATAGACATACACATATGCACTCACACATATATAAGCTGCCTTCCCTTTTAGTTTCTTCAATATTGTGGTTAACAAAGAGTCCTGGTATAGCCAGCCTCATCTGCTTCCTTTAGAAGGAGCTCTTTGACTTGGAAATATATTATCTGAGGTATAATTTCTCTTTCTTGTTGTTTGTTAACATATCCATGTTTTTGCAGTTGGGTTCTCTAAAGAAGCAGGATACGTAGAGCATGTGAATAAATAAAAAGAATAAGGATATTCTAGGTACCAAATATGCACTGAAGAGTGCTAGGCTGAAGACCCTGAAGAGCCAAAATTAGAAGTTCAGTTCAAGTTTTGTGAGGTGGTGATGGTACACATTTTTAATCTCAGTACTCAGCACTTGGGAGGCAGAGGCAGAGGCAGGCAGATCTCTGAGTTCAAGACCAGCCTAGTCTATAGTTTAAGTTCCAGGACAGCAAGAGCTACAGAGAGAAACCCTGTCTCAAAAACACCAAAAAGAGGCAAGTTTTCTTTTTATTAGAAACTGATGTTTTGTTTAATTCATTCCTTCAATTGATTAGATGAGACCCCAATTGCATCATAGAAAATAATCTGCACAGACTGAGATGTTAATCTCATCCAAAAATGTTCTTTAATTGATACATGAAATTAATAACTTGTTTGTAAAGATAATTTTTGTACTATAACCTGCACATACTTACAGAGAAACATTGCATTGATTTAATATGCTCATGTTTGTATAAGTATTGTATTGTATAAAATATGGAAAACATGAATGAATAAGGAAAAATTATCAATAATTTTCCCAGAGAAAATTTTTCATTGCTGTTTTAGGACTTCTAGACTTCTAAAATCATGGTTGTACAGTTGAGTTTCTGTAGCCTGCATTATTTTGTATTCTGAGTTATCACTTACTATTATTACATAAATATTTATTCTGTTATTTTTTAAATCTATAGAAATGACATCATTTTGTTTTATATTAATTTAATACTTTATGTAGAGTATCTTTGATTGATGATTTAAATTGCTGCTAATTTTCTGTATTATAAACAGTGCTTTAGTGAAGCATATAAATGAGTAGAAATCTCTACTTTTATTTTATTTTGTACCATATGTCTAAGTAACATCAATGGGTTTGGAAGAATGGACATTTTATCAAATGCCACTTTAATTTAAATAGGATGATCAGAGCTGTAGGTTTAGGTTGCTGTTGAGGCTTCTTTTCCCATTACCATCGAAATCTATGTCCTATTAGAAGGGAAAGAGATATTTTAAGAGCAACTGCAAAATAATAAAGTCTCTAGAACAGTTTTCTCTTGATAATTTGTTGGTCTTATAATAGTTTTTAGTTATTTCAGCACATTTTCTAAGAGGGTTTGCTGTTTTTCTTGTATAGTTTTAGGAGGCAATATTGCTGAGAATTATTGCATTAGCCAGATTTTAAATAACATTGCTAGTATGTTACAATTGTTTAAGCAAAAACAAGGACTTGATTGAAGGATGGTAGCTGTTATGAGTACTGTTTACACAGATATAGGCTTTGGCTTATCAATAAGCATTTTCTTAACTGAATCTCCCCTTTTCCTCTAATAGAATGCTTTAAAATATGCAGATATTTTTGGAAATTTGGGTGCAAGGGGGTCTTCTGTAGCCTTTGAATGCAGTATTGTAATTTGAAACATTCTGACAGAAACACAGAAGTATAACAAACATGATTGCTGATTTGTTTTCTTTTTCTTTATAAAGAGAAAGAGGAAATTAAAATGATTTGAAATTTGGTTCTCCTTTGCTTCTCATTTTTCTTTAGCTCTTTGAGAATTTCAAACGTTCATATTCACTTATTTCTTCAACTCCTCTCAGATCCACCCCCACTTCCTTACCTGCTCCCCAGCAGGAACTCCCCAGCCCTCTTACATGTCTCAGACACCCAGGAATTCTCCAAGCAAAGAGAACGGAAATACTAAGTATCTTTAACTTCTAGCTTCAGAATAGTCCTGGATCTGCTCAGGAGATTTTAACTACAACTGCCTGGGCAGAAGTCCTGGACCATACAAGAATGCTAGCTATGGATGAGCCTATGAGCTAACCTGTGAGTACAGTTTCTCCACAGTGTCTACATTAAGTTCTTGCTTGGCTTCCATCATTGATGAACTATATCCTGAATGTATAAGCTAAGCAAGTCCCTTTCTTCCTGAAGTAAAGTTCTTGTTTGACTTCCTTTTGTGACTTCATTCAATGATAGACTATGTCCTGAAAATAAGCTTCCTCCCCTAAGTTGCCTTTGATCATAATGCTTTATCACAGCAACAGAAATGAAGCTAAAGCAGAAATTCTCTGGGTAGCATCTTCTGATAACCACTAGTATTGGCATTCTTATATCATTCTCACCTCTATACAGCCTTTCTCAATATACTGTTTCATTCTCAAAATGGAGAATCTTCATGTCTTTTTATTCACAGAGGAAATTAGAGCTATCAGAAAGGCCTTCTCTTTGTATATAATTATGTTACTGCTATTTTACATGCTCCATATGATTCACTAGGACAATAACTCCAGCCTTGGGCCATGCCATCTGCACCATGTTTCTACAAGTGTTAAGACATTGGTTATTTTACTCTTCTTAAAATTGAATTTCTTCATTTGTGCAGTGGAAAGATAATAGACATAAGTTGTTTTTTGGGGTTATGATGAGTATTCAAGATGCTAAGTATGTAAATTGTTGAGATACACACTAAACCACCTCTGTTGCTCCTAACCGTGTTTTTTCCTCCAGCTTCCATAAGGACTGTTGACAGAGGTTTCTGTCCCACCAGGTCCCACATCCATTTAGTCCCAAATAAGTACACAGAGGCCTACATTAATTATAAATTGATTGGCCTATTAGCTCAGTCTTCTTATTAACTCTTATAACTTATATTAGCCCATAATACTTGTCTGTGTTAGCCATGTGACTTGGTAGCTTTTTTGGCGAGGCATACTCATCTTTCTTCCTCTGTTTGAATGACAATTGCAGACTGAATTCTTTCTCTTCCCAGAATTCTCCTGTTCTGATTTCCCTGCCTCTACTTCCTGCCTGGCTACTGGCCAATNATTAACTCTTATAACTTATATTAGCCCATAATACTTGTCTGTGTTAGCCATGTGACTTGGTAGCTTTTTTGGCGAGGCATACTCATCTTTCTTCCTCTGTTTGAATGACAATTGCAGACTGAATTCTTTCTCTTCCCAGAATTCTCCTGTTCTGATTTCCCTGCCTCTACTTCCTGCCTGGCTACTGGCCAATCATTATTTTATTAAACAAGTACAAGAAACAAATCTTTACAGGGCAAAACCATTGTCCCACTTTGCTTTAGCAATGCCTTTATTCTTGTCTTCCTTTTCATGAAGGCTTCCCTTGGAGCACAAGACTATTCTCTAATCCAAAGCTTACCAAATTTCAAATAAAAGAAGAATATTTTTGTTTCACCTCCATATTTCTTATAGCCACCCCTGAAATATATTAGGTGAGTGGATATAACCAATAAAAATATGTTTGCCAAATGGAAGGTGAGATGACAGGAGGAGGCAGTGGTCCTTGGCAAGTATCAATGGGTTTTGCAGGTGACTGGTGAATAGAAGGGATGAAGATGGTGCATTTTTGAGGGCCATCCCAGCAAGGAAATAAATCTGAGAACTTTCTCTCTCCACATGACTCTGAAAACATTCTGCCTTTAAAAGCAAAATATATAGATCCTCCTCAACCCATAACTGGGTTATATCTGAATAAATGCTTCATATGCATTGGGACATAGTATCATTTTACATATCAACAGCCCAAGGAAAGGTTAAAATCCAGTTTCTGCTAAGTATCCATCACTTTTTTATCATCAGAAAGTTGAAAAAGTTTAAGTTGAACTGGAGAGCATTGATCAAGCACTAGCTGTGGTTGACTGTGTGAAGTTTTCCCAAGTATAATTTGGCTAAAATATTTTAATTAAATATTATTTTAAAAGTATTTTTCTAATATGCTTGTATTGTGTTTGTTTTAAATATATTTCTAGAAGTTGACACAGATTATTAAAGGTAAGTAAAAGCTTATAGCACTAAAACAGGACACCACAGATGGTTATTGACAGAACTTACACTGAATACCACAACAGAAAAAGTAGAGTATAAGAGTCTTTTCTGGCTCTCATTACAAAACATGATGAAAAAGGAAGGGCTTGCACAACAGATGTACTTTCTTAGGGTTCTGGACACATCAAAGTGTCAGGAAATTTGACCTCTTGAACACTTTCCTCCAGTCTTACATATGGCCACCTTTTTTTCTATGCTGATGGCCTGCCCTCCTTGAGCATACTCAGAAAGTAAGCTCTCTGCATGATCCTCTTATAAGAACACCAGTCTTTTTGGACCTTAAGACCCTATCTTTATGACCACATTTAATAATAACTCCTCTGTAGAGACCTCCTCTACAGATACACTGACCCTGGAGCTTAGGGCCTCATTGGATGGAATCTGAACAAATATAGATCTTCACTCTGCGACACAAAGCCTGGAATATATATGACAGCAACTAATCACAGGCCTCTTTAAAAAATGATTTTTAAGTTTACATGAGAAGAATATAAAGAAGCAATCAGATAAATTACGAGAGGAATGGGAGGATGTTACTAGTAGGAGAATCTCTGAATATTCCATAGAAACAAAGAGAGATCTTGACCTGTTTGCTCATATTATCGCTCCTCCCTCTCTTCGACTGGACTCTGGGAGCTCAGCCCAGTGCTAACTGTGGATCTCTGCATCTGCTTTTATCAGTTGCTGAATGAAGTTTCTACGATGACAATTAAGGTAGTCATCAATCATCATGAATTTAAGAGATAGTGGCTTAAAATATAGAGGACAGAAAGGGAGAGATTAAGAAATATATTTTAAGTTAGAATTTGTTATATATTATTATAGGTAGTAAGTAGAATAGGAAGAAGAAATCTAAGACTCTTCAAAATTTTGGGCTTAAACCAGTAGAGGAAGAGTTATATTTACTGATAGAGATGATGGATTCATTAGTGTTCTCCAGAGAAACAACCAATATAGGTAAGAAGGTAGGTAGGTAGAAAGAGGGAAGAAAGGAAGAATAAAGGAAGGAGGGAAGAAAGAATGAAAGAAAGGAAGGAGCAGTGGAAGGAAGGAAGGAAATAGAGAATGAAATGAAAGAACGAAGAAAGGAAGAAGAGAGATCGATTTGTAGAAGATATGTTATGGAAATCATCTAACTTGAATTTAGAGGATGAGAATTCCAACCCTATACTATGTGATAGATGAAAAACCAGGAAAGTCAATTTTAAGTGAGACTGAAAATTCTGAGGTTCAGGAGTTCCACCATACAGAGACTGAAGTAGATAATAGTCTCATGTGTTTTATTCCTCTAATAAAATTGTGTTTCTTTATTGACATATTTAATAAAATGAGTTTATTGTCTTTTTTGGTCTAATGATACTACTATATTTTTGTTGTTAGGTTTTGTTTATTAGGAAGAGAGAATTCTCTATTCCTGTGCCTTTTTGTCCTATTTGTGTCCTTGCATGATTGGATGATGGCTGCTCACACTGGTGAAGGTAGATTTTCTTTACTCAGACTAATTCAGACTCTCCTTTTCTGGAAGTATTCTCAGACATATTTAGAAATATTTTACTAGCTATATGTCTTAAACCAATAAAATTGGTACATAGAATCAACCATCGTAGAGACAAAAAACCTGGAAATACTGACTAGCCTTTATTCAAAGTATATGAGATAGTTTCAAAAGATTGTGCTGGAAGAGACTGATGGGATAGATGAATGAATCTCTAAGCATGTATGTACATAGATAGATAGATACATAGGTAGATAGGTAAACAAATACATTTAGATATAGGTGTACAATATATCTAATAATTTCAACAATCCTAAAAGACATGTAATGTCCCTTCTTTTCTCTACCACCTTCTTTATCTTTTCTTTACTACTCTCTCATTCATACATTGATTCCTACAAAGGATACAGCATCCTTGTGCACACAGATAAGCTCTATGGAAACCAGGAAATTCGAACATACAGGCTTGTTTCATCTAAGGATGGTGTTTACCTGTTTTCCTCCCCGAATTCTGGGAATGGATGCAGTTAAAACATGATGAGCTTTTGTTGTTTGTAGGGCCAGGCTTCACCTGAATCCCCCAAATATGCTTGTTTATCCTAGAACCAACCTCCCTCCAGATCTTGAGCATTGCTTGGCAGTCTATGAAAACCATCCTTATGAGAGATATCACTTGAACTTTACAACAGCCTGGGTAACTTCTATGTTATCTGTAAGGCAGGGCTAATCCTGACCCACACAGGCTATTATGTTTACCTCAGCCATTCTCCCTAACCCCTTATCTTGAGCATTGTTTCTGAGTCAATGGACCCCACCATTTGGAATAGGCTTTATAAAGAATGTACTTTGTAAAGAATTTCAATATAAACATGTCTCAGGCTTTGTTGTACATATGGGATTGAGCTAGTTATCATCAGGAAACTTTTTTCCAAAATTGTTCTGTGCTTAAACATAGCTAAAATAAACTGCCTAGTGTTATACTCTAGAAGTTTGAATTGGCAGCAGCTAACTAAGTTTTATTAAACTTCATTTCTTTTTTGCCTCTTGTGGATCATTTCTTTGTCAGCTGTAGTGTTTGTAGGGAACCCCACAAGTTCTTTTGTCAATTACTAAATGTATACTGTCTTCCAGGCATTAAATGACTAAGAATGTAGTCTTTTGAATACAATGTTTTCATTAACTAAGAATTCCAAACAATATATTTTGATCATAGATACCTTCTACTCATCCTCCTAACTCTTTTCATATATATCTATCATCTCTCCACCCATCTCAATCTTGTGTTCATCTTTTTAAAAATAATCCACTGAGTCCAGTGAGTACTGCCCTTATGGTGTAGGACCGCTGAAAGTATGTCTTTTGGACATGAGAGTACCATTGTACAATGTGGTTGGCTGTACAAGAACTTCATAAAGTTAAAGCCCGTGAATATTTTATCATGGAGAAGCTATTGACAGTTAATACTTCTGAGAAAGGGAAGGTAAGTTTTCTTTAAGGATATATTGCTTTTAAGTAGAAGACTAATCTTTTTTCTTTTAAAGTTGTCATCAGAGAGGCCTCTTCTGGCAGCAGATGGTAGCAGGTACCGAGACCCACAGCCAGACATTATGTGAAGAGAGAGTCTAAGTTAAACGTCTCCTTCAAGTCTCTCCCCTAGTAAATTGGGGGAACCCATGGAAGAGGTGGAGGAAATATTGTTGGAGTCAGGGGGGATGGATGACACCAGGAGAGCATGACTCACTGAATCAACTAAATAGGGCTCAACTAAGCAGGGCTCATATGTGCTCATAGAGGCTGAAGTGACAAACACTGAGCCTGCATAGATCTGTACCAGGTCCTTTGTTTATATGTTATAGCTGTTAGCTTGGTGTTCTTGTAGGGCTTCCAACAGTGGGAGTGGGTGTGTCTCTGACTCTTTTGTTGGCCTGCTCCTGGGACTCTTTTCCTCCTTTTGAGTTGCCTTGTCCTGCCTCAATAGGAGGGCATTTGCCTTGTCTTATTGTATTTGTTTTGTCAAGTTTGACTGTTGTCTCTTGCAGGCCTTCTCTTTTCTGAAGAGGAAACAAAGGGCAAGTGGATTTAGAGTAGATGGGAGGTAGGGTAGGTTACTGAGAGGTGTGGAGGGAGGGTCAAGATGTATTGTGAGAAAGAAGAATCTATTTTCAATAAGAAATCCATAACTGTGCTGGAATGATGACTTTATAAGATATAAATGCACTGAAAAAGAATAAAAAACATATGAGAACAGAAAATTTTACCCCACAGGAGGTATATTAAGGTCACAGCAAGCAGTACCTCTGAATAGCAAATCCATCTCTATTGTGGCTCAGCTTGCAGGGTTATGTGTATCTAGCATTTACTCTTAAGTCACCATGGAAGATGAATACTGTTTAGAGAAATAGGCAAGAATGATAGCTTGTCTTAAGCTTTCTTTTTGTGCTTGAAGCAGTTCCATTCTTTTTGAAGTAAACCTTAAGAAGAAATACCAGAATGACAGTAAATATCCAATAACAATTAGGGAATTGAAATGCAGAATTGGCAGATATAAATGAAACTGGTCCTTGAAAACACAATGCTAAAATGAACTTTGAAACAAACCACTATACTTATTCAATTTTAAGGGATGTAGGAGTGAAGGGAAGGTTATCCCAATATACAGTAAATTGCCTGCACCAAATATGTTTTTGACATGAAAATTCTCAATACGAGAACTTTTTTACCTGTTTTTTTCTGCCCTTCCCCTCCTCTTTAGGGAAAGAAAGGTAAGGTTGTATTTCAATTAAGTATTAAAATATCCATTCAAAGTGTTTCTAGAATGTGAAGTAGTAGGGAATGGATCTCTGTGTTTTAGAGAAGCTGCTCACTTAAAAAAAACTGGATTTGTCCCAATGGATCAAGAAAAACTGTTGAAAATGAATTTCAGATCCATCTCTTACCTCTGACAGTTGCTGCAGGACTTCCAGTCACATTAGCGCCTCTTCAGCTTGAGCCAAAATTTATAGCATAAATTCGACATTTTTCAATTCTTAATCAACCCAGAGGTCATTCTCTTCAAAGTGGAACTTTTTGTTCCCATTAAAAAAGAAAATCAATGGTGGAGGGAGGGTGGCTGCTTGGAGGGCAGGTGGCTGCTTGGAGGGCAGGTAGCTGCTTGGAGGGAGGGTGCCTCCTATCAGTGTCATTTTTAAAAATCAGTCAGTTATCACTTAGTTCTTCCAGAGCTTGGTACCACCCGCTTTGATAATATTCACACCCTTTTCTCAGCTCTTCTCAGAACCACCCTCATGTTCCTGCCTGCCCAATTTGTGTCCAAAAGCCTTGTGCTGCCCAAATATTCTTGGTTGTATTATCTTCCATTTGAGTATGGTTGATTTACCAAGGGATACATTCTTAGAGAAAACTGGCCTCCTCTCTCACAACAGCTAACAATGACCAATAGCTTCATGTATAGGGGATGGAATATTATGCCCAGTTCTCATTTCTAGGCTGGGAATTTGTCTGTCCTGTGCTTATAAATGTCTTGTTCATGCTGTCCTACACTGTAAGTTCCTATATCAGCTACTCTGCTGTGTTCAAAGTATACTGCTCCTCGCCATTCAACACCTCTGACTCTTACAGGATGAATAATGACCAGCTGTGGTTCATTGTGCTAATTACCATGTACAAAAATAGATGCTTCTCGGAGGAATATTGAAAGATGTATTAATTTATGGATATAGCAGTAAGTCATTAGGATTAAATTTAATACTATATCTATATGACAGCTTAATTGTAATATGTTCCTCCCTAGGACCTTTGACCTGTCTAGCCCTAGGTTCTTGACTAGACAATGCTGCTAGGTATGAGTTTTATATTGTGGAGTGAGATTTAAATTCATTTAGGAAGTAGCTGGTTCCTCCCCTGATGTTTGTACCACTAGTAGGCATGTCTTACCTGTCCAGTCATTATGGTAGATTAAAGAGTGCACAGCTTAGACATGATTAAAGACTACTTTCCTCCTCATGGATGAATAGTACCTTTCATCACTATGAAAATTAGATAGTAGTTGTACTGGCTAGTTTTATGTCAATTTGACACAAGCTAGAGTCATCAGAGAGGAAAGAACCTCAGCTGATAAAATATCTCCATAAGATTGTGCTATAGGCAAGCCTGTGGGGCATTTACTTAATTAGAGATTCATGGGGGAGAGCACAACCTATTGTGTGGTTGGTGGCATCCCTGTGCTGGTGGTCCTGGGTTTTATAAGAAAGCAGTAAACAAACCATGAGGAGCAAGCCAGTAAGCAACACTCTTCGATGGCATTTGCATCAGTTCCTGCCCTGCTTGAGTTCCTGTCCTTTGGTGTTGAATGTGATGTGAAAGTGTAAGCCCAATACACATTTATCCCCCACCTTCCTTTTTGGTCATGGTGTTTTGTTACAGCAATTGAAACTCTAATCAAGACAGTAGGGATGGCACTTCCAGTTCAGTACAAATCTTATTTCCCCATGTTCTGTGATTCAAGTATGTGTTATCCTCAGAAATAGGGTATTAGTGTGTAGAAGGTCACCAAAAGCAATGTAAATAACTTGTAATGTTTGCTGTCTATGGGATCTTACTGGTCAACAATTACAACAGAAGTAATTTGTTTCTGTCCTAGTGCCTCTTTTAATCACCAATGCCTAGCGATATCCTGTCAACAGTGTATATTTTGCAGAATTAAAAAAATATTATCTCAGGAAGTATTTTATGAAATGAACATTCCAAAGAAAGATAACTAATTATAAATCACTTGTAGAGATTATTCTGTAGAAAGAGAACCAATATCATCATCCCAGTGAAGTCCCTCCTTATGCTTTTTTCTATGCATAATTTTATTTATCATTGTAGTAATTCTGGTGTACAGTTACTATGTGTAGACTGATACTGAGTTCTTATACATGGCTAGTATGACTGAGACTCTAAAATGTTATTTCTTTATTGTTGCCTATTTTTAGTGTCAGCTATATTACTAGTTTAGCATTTAAGGTACTTCTTCAAACAAAAATGCATCTTAGGCAGTGGGACTCTGGCTCACACCGTGAAGTCTTCCCCTCAAGGATCAGAGTTAGATAAAGTCAGTTCAGTGACTATTTAATCCATGAATGATATGGGAAAATTTGCATGAGAAGAACTGAATTTCAACAATTGACCAGTTTATGTTTTTTTGAAAAAAAATTATTCCTGAGTTTGATATGAAAGTGATCCTTGAAAACAATTTCAGCCTTTCAGAGATTAGAAAAATTAGATTACAGTGTAGTATCTATTATTTCTTATCCCAAGCACTTGAAATAGTTGTTACCAAAGAAACCACAATAGTCTTGGGAGATCAGAGTCTGAAAAAGCTCAAGTGATATTATTTTCCACTCTCCATGCCAAAGAGTTTATAAGAGCTTGTACTTACAAAGGAGTGAACATGTCTGTTGATTAAGTCATTGCTTTGGTCACACACTGTGTTAGAGAGATAAAGAGACAGAGAAATATACAGATAATCTTCTAATCCCCTTCAAGAATATATATCTAATATAAAGAACTATACCTCATCACCCAAGATTTTTACCATTTCCTAATAGTACAATGATGTGAAGTTGGGGTCAAGCCTCAGTTGTAGACCCCTATGTCTTTCTAGATACAAACTCTAAAACTTCATTCCTGACATCCTAAATACTTATATCTAGGCCACAATATACAATGCCTTTGGTCAATATCTAAGAGTCCCCAATGTCTTAATCATTTGATCTTTCCTTCAGTGTGAAAGTTCATGTTGCTCTACAGTTTCCTTTCCCATGTTTCCTTTTATACTCAAGGAAAACTTAGCTGTTAGCCTCTATAAGAAATAGAATGGAAGCTACATACTTCAAATATATAATAGCATGTCATAATCATGCCATCTGAATGAGAGAAAAGAAAGATGGCAGGGAGGGAACTGGCAAAAGCAAGACAGCACCAGCAGGGCAAGCATTCAGTCATAGGCCTGTATTTGTCATGGAGTCCTGCAGTTGTGCTCTTATAGGACTTGGATGTCATGCCCTTATAACACTTCTGGCTGTGGCTCTCTCTCATAGTGATCTACCCTGGCTTCTCAAGCTGTAGCTTTCCAGAGCCAAATTTTTTGACCCCAGCACCTCTAGTGTCCCATTTTCTCCATTGTAGTGATAGGGGGAGCGCAGGCCTGCTTTTTGTCCCACCCGGCTCCCG
>LOJH01030311.1:0-17150 GCA_001685095.1 Ellobius talpinus | reverse complement strand
TCTGCTGCCTACTGCCACCGGGGATCTTGTAACATTTTTAAAAAATCATAAAAGCCACTATAAGGAGATGTGGTCTTATAGTCTTGTTGTAGAAGGTGTGTCACTGTCGAGGTGGGCTTTGAGGTCTCATGTATGCTCAAGATGTTGCCCAGTGTCTCAAACCACCCTCTGTTGCCTATAAGCCAATACGTAGGACACTTGCCAGCAAAGTCACCAGCACCTTGTCTTCCTGCACACTGTGTTAGTTACACCATGGTGACAATGGACTGGACCTCTAAACATGTAAGCCATCACCTCAGTTAAATGTTTTTCTTTATAAGAGTTGCCATGATCATGGTGTCTCTTCACAGCAATAGAAACCCTAAGACAGGCATCATCAATCATCTCAGATTGGGAACCGTTAGTGATTTTAATCTCTTGGTGCAATCTCTAAATTCTTCTTTATCGCAGCTTCACTGCAACAGGTTGTGGAATGACAAATCAAGCTTTGTCAACCAGAAACATCTGCTAACTATGATGCTTGTCAAAATGTCAAGTCCCTGGAACCACCTCCAGGCTTTTTGTCCCAGTAGAACTGCAATTGGGCTTAGGAATGTTCATGTTTAGCAATCATCCCTTGTTCACAATAGATGGACTATTTTGAAGAAATTGACCTAAAAGCCCCCACCCTTATAGCCTATGCTTCTGTTCCCCCTTCCAGGGTCCCACCCCATTGTTTCTGTCTTGGCTTCCCTTGGTGATGGACAGTAATCCCAAAAATAAACCTTTCTTAGGTTTTTTCCTTCAACCTTCTGCTTCTATTACTATACTACCTTACTGTTTTCTCTTTACTATATTCCATGTTCCCCACTCACCAAAGAATGGAAAATTCATTTTTTAGAAAAGACTCATCGTCACTGTATTACAGTTGGAAGAACACCACACTAAGCAGGTGTAAAGTCTTCTTTTACAGAAACACCCACTAGATAAATTAGACTCATTGTGAGAAAAGCTCCAATTCCATTATTAGTTCACGAGAACAACCTGATCCGTGAATGTCTCTCAGTACATAAGTAACAAAAGTGAATGTTCTCCATAACATTTTGGAAACAAAAACATCTTTTTATTCTCTTGAAATCTGTCAAAGGTAGTGTTCTAGGAACCTCAGTTAGAATTTTTTTTCAAGACTGAATTGTGGCACAATGGTAGACAGCCACCCAGGCACATACAAGGCATTTAGTTCAGTACTTCACACTGCAACAAATGACTATAAAAATCATTTCCGTATGTAATGACCCAAGTCCCTGGGAGACTTCTTTTTGGTCCCTTACGGATCTCAAAGGCTCCAAAGATGTCTTATTTGTGCTTCCATCTAATACTCAGACTCTTTACCTTTTATAAATCCTCTTCCTATGTCCTTGATCTTATTTCTATCAAAAATAGATGATAAATATTAATTTCTATCCAAAATAGGTAAATTCTTAATTATCTATCAAAGTTCATTAGTTCCAACACCTCCATTCTCTTTAAGTTTCAGCTCTTGTTCAGTGAGCCATTCCCACATTTTCTATTATAGAAGTCGAAGCTAACTCACCGGGGTTGAGCATACACTTTCCTCAGCTGGACTATGTGTACAGTGCTGTGTGCACAGTGGTTCCCAGGTCATATTTATTCATCTTAGTATCTGTTCTTTTTATGAAACCCTTATCTAGGGCATCCTAGTGGCTCTAAACATTCATTCTGGAGCAGGTCAGAATGCAATCTAAATTTCTCTTCAAATTTTGAATTTGCCTTCTTTTCTGAAATTTTCAAAAACAAGGTCTTATTTTCTTGCAAATCTAAGAAGTAATTTTAGACCCAAATGCCATCAAATCAATCAATGTTTTCTATGTTTGTAAAGGACATTTTTGAAATATGAGATTATGTTTAGGAAAAAAAAGGTCAACAAATCTTATTTCACAGCTCTAAAAGGCACCCAGGCATTCAGGAAAACTAATTAAGTCTCTAAGATGACCAAGCGAAGCTATCTCATGATGGTCTATAATAGGAAAGTTTTTAGTAATGCTATGACAACAATGAAAACGATGTGTGGTGATTTACATTGACTGTCAAGTTCACAGGACCTAGAATCCACTCGGAGACAAGCCTCTGGGCACGTCTCCACAAGACTATCTAGAATAGGTTAGCTTCTGAGCCCCCCTGAAGGTAGGTGACATCATTCCCTGGATTTGCTTTCTGGACTGTGAAACAGGAGACCTGGCTGAGTAGCAGCTTGCAATGCTCCTTCCTTCTTGCCTGCAGATGGAACATGGCCAGTTTCTCAGGTTCTGGTTGCTGTGATTTCTGTCATAATGGATTCATCCCCTGAGCTGGGAGTCAAAATACATGCTTCTTTTCTTAAATTGTTTCAGGCAGGGTATCTTATCATAGCTGTGGGGCAAGTCACTAAGACATCATACTCTTCCTACATAAAAAAATATCAGTCAGCCAATTTGTTTTAAAGTGAAAACTTTGGAATGGGAAAAGCAAGAAAGCAGAATTTATAATAATAATTTATAATAATATTGAGTAAATAGCAAGTGTCTATGGCTTTGGTTATAACACACACACACACACACACACACACACACACACAAAGAGTATGGAATCATTATTAGAAGCACGTGTCCTCCGCAAGTACTGCTTCACCAATAAACTAGGATTGCCCTGCAGGAGAGATACTCTGCTGGCAGTGAGAGCTTCCCAGTTCAGAATGTTCAGTGGTGAGCAAAGAAAAATATTATTTCCAAGTTATGTTTCATGGTAATGGTGTAGAGTTCGCTCCAACTGTGATCTCCCTAAGAGACAGCCAAAGCTATTTCAGGACTGCCAGCCTTGAATCTGAGGAGAGGATATACCAGCTCTTTTATAATGTAAATGTGACGTGTTCTCCATGAAAACGGTGTTTGTTGACGCTTTCAAGCATCCTAATAATTCTTAAACACATTTGGGCAAAGACCCTATTCCATACATGATTTTCTAATCTAAGGGAGGTAACAGCAACTGAAGGAGTGGTTTCTGAAAACCTTATGGCTGCCTTCAACAAAAGGACAGTATTGAAGCAAAAGGCTATCTCTGCACCTCCTGCCACACCCTTCCCATTGCCCTCTCCAGAGGCTGCAGGCTGCCTAGCTGTGGCTGCAGGCACCCCTGTCCTTCTTCAACCCTTCCCACCTCATTACCAGAAGCAGTAGACGGAATTCCCAAGCAGCTGTTTGACATAGAACGTGTAACTCTCCAACACAATCACCTTGTCTCTCCTCTCACTCCTGTTTGCACTCAATAGTGGAGCAGGAGGCAGGACTCTACATGGCCCTTCCTACAGCAACCAGGCCCTTCCTACACACCCACAATCCCAGGGGCTCTGCTGATTCCCTGATCTAAGATCTTTCCTCCATTTCTCTTCCCAGAGCGTCCAGGGTGTCCTCTGGGAATCAGTGGCTTCTACATCTTTTCTGTGTACTGACTGCTCTTTCTAGTCCTGATGCAAGCCTGGGTAACTCTCTGGGACATGGCTATTATTTCACTGTCAACAGCCTAAGTACTACTCATCTTACTGTTTGTCTTTCCTGGTCTTCATGGTGACTCCTTGACTGAAGTCTTCTATTCCCTAACCTCCTGCTCATTTCTTGGTCACTTTTCCATGAGAAAATACTGCCTTGCTCCTCCTACGCTCTTCAGCCTCTCCTGGCCATGTCACAATTCTTCGGAGATGTCCTTGTCCTTCTTTTTCCTCACTTTTGTTCTTGGTAATTATAAGGAACTCAGGATGTGAGTCTTCCAAATTTCTCATTCTATGACCTCCTTAATCAAATGATTCTGCTCTTTATAAATTCGTTTGTAGCCATTCACCGTGGCTATCCATTATACTATAAACCTTGTCATTGCCAAGAGAGTCATCACCAAAACTTCAACTACGGCCATACCCATGGCCTTTCTAAGCTATTCTTTCTGCATCTCCACTGAAAACATGCCTTGGATCCGACAGATTTTTGATACTATCATTTCTTCCTTGTCAATCTGTCCACATCTCTGTCTTATAATCACCGTTTCATATTCATTTCCAAAGCCCCAGCACCCTTCCCACCATAGTTAGATAAACACTGATCTTGCTTAAATCCTGTTTTCTGTTTCTACTTACCTGAGCAGCTTAATATGCCTAGGAAGACAACGCAATGCGTAACATTTCCATTTTAAATTTATAACCTTAACTACCAAGAGGATTCTTAGTTTATCCAGAAGTCCTATTGTGTTTCCAAGTGGATTTGTTTTTTAGATTACTATGCTATGGCTTTTCTATTTACAGAGCTTTAAAGCCTCTGCTTTCCTCCTCAGTTTTCACAAGACAACTTTAATTCTCCTTTCACGAAAAAACTAAGACCAATTACAAGAGAACTCCTCTAATCAAGCAGTGTATTGGGGCTGAAGCTGCTCTGATCATAGGCACCAAGAACTTCCATAAGAGTAAATCCGATGCTTTATAATCTTCATTTCACTGTAGTGCTTAAGGTCTGCTTCCTACAGCTTCTCTTCTCTGAAGACAGATTTTCTATTTGTGTTGTTGTGTGCATAATTCTCATGCCCAGCCTCCCCTCTTCCATTTCTTTTTTTAAATCAGATTCCTGTTCTCTAACTATTGAAGCACCCTGCATTTTATTTTTGGGGCTCTGTCATCTTTAGATGGTCTGATCTAATGCAGTCTATGTGTGGACACCTCTTCCTAGGACTCTGGTACACGTGTTCCTCTGCGTTCTCCATATCTGCATTAGGATATCGATTAGACATGTCATAGCCAATAGTTCCTAATTCAATTTTTCTTCCTTCACTATTCTTCTTCTCAATGAATAGTATCACTAAACCTGGTGTGCTATTGGACTTCATTCATTCTCTCCCACCTAACTCCTCATCTATCATAACCAGTATGTCTTGTCATATCTGCTTTTAGAAAGCATCAGAACAGCTATATCCATGAAGTCTGACTAACATAGCTGCCTAAACATGACCTGGACAAGGATGGCACCAATAAAAATGCTACTTTGGAAGGGGTAAAATTCACAGAGGTCTCAACTCTACATAAAGAATTACAGGCGATGAGGAGGGTTGAAAATGGAAGAAAGAGTCTTTCCTGGGGAAGAACACTCCAACTGGGAAAGAGCGCATCCAATACCAAAAGGTCAGCCTTGAAAACATAAACATACAAGTCACATTGCAAGACTGTGTTTGGGAATATACACACACAGATGCACACACACACACATTTGTAACAACTAAAGAAAAAGCCGCCATGCATTTGGAAGAGAACAACTGGGGTGTGGTGATAATGTTGTTTGTGCTCTAACAAATGAAGCTTGCCTGAAGATCAGAGGGCAGAGCTAGCCACTAGTTAACCATAGAGGTCAGGCAGTGGTGGAACACACCTTCAGTTCCAGTACTTGGGAGGCGGAAGCTGGAAGATCAGGAGTTCAAGGCCACACTAGGCTACAGGAGATTTAAGGTGTTGTCTTCCATCTTTCAAAACCTCCCATGGCTCCCTACCTCAGGAAAAATGAAAGCAAATATCTTTTTACCATAGCTTATAAGGCCCTGCAAAGTCTGGCCCTTGGTTAATTCTCTCATCCAATTCCCTACAGTACTTTTTGTCCATTGTACCCCCAGGCAAATGACGGCTTGCTTTGAAGATTATTTTATATATTAGCTAAATGTTAAATTAAATGAAAGCTTTGCCGTGCTTTTCTTGATTTACCCTCAAGCGTATCTACCTCCCTCCCTGCACTCTCTCTCACTCTCTCTGCACAATATGCGTACCCTATTCCTGCATCCTGATGTGAGCATATCCATGCCACAGTGCAGGCATGGAGGCCAGAGAACCTTGGTCCTTGCCGCCCTTGTCTGAGACAGAGTCTCTTAGTTGTTTAGCTGCTGAATATGCCAGGTTGGCTAGGCCTGTGAGTTTCTGGGGATTTTCTTGTCTTTACCTCCACCTCCCCACAAGACTTGAAGATTATAGATACTTGTGCTATGTCTGTTACATGGGTTCTGGGAATTAGAACTCAGGTCTTCATGCTTATGTGACAAAAATTTACCCATACCCATCTCTGAAGACCACCTGCTCCATTTCTTTTTATTATTTCTTTTATTTTTAAGATTATAATTACATCATTTCTTTCTTCCCTTTCCTCCCTCCAAACCCTCCCATATACTCTTTCTTGCTTTCTTTCAAATCCATGGCCTCTTTTTTCATTAATTCTTGTTACACACACACACACACACACACACGCACACACACAGTACTAAACAGAATCTGCTCAGTTTGTATAATGCTATTCTTATGTACATTTTCAGGGCTGATCATCTGGTACTGGATAACCAATTGGCATGCCCTTCCCTATGGAAGACTGTTTCTCCTTCTTCAGCCTTCCTCAGTTACCTGCAGTTCTTTGTGTAGGGTTGAGGCACCGTGGGCCTTTCCTGTCTACTTCAGTATGTCTACTGTTGTTGTCCTTGTTCAGCTCATGGTTAGGTAGCCGTGTGGTTATATTTCATATATTCTGGCTTTACTAGGAGACATACTCTCACAGCAAATTCCCTAATCATCTGGCTCTTACACTCTTTCCACCCCTCTTTCTGCAATGTTCCCCGGGACTTAGGTGCAGAGGAGTTTTGTAGATGCATCTGTTGGGACTGGGTTTCACAAGTCTTCCTTCTGATTGGTTGTGGTTTTTTGTAATGGCCTCTATTGTAAAGAGAAGTTTCCCCAGTGAGACCTCAAAGAAACATATAATAGTTCACATTTGGTTTCCTTTTTTACAAGTTTGATGATATGCATGTACCTCCTTTCTTACAAGAATACAAACAGTTAGAACATGCCTGCACCTTTAGGCCAGCTTCCACAGCCTGATTCAGGCTAAGCCTCCCTCAAGTTCTCTCAGATAAGCGATCTTTGCTGTGACGTGACACCTTATGGGCACCTGGCTCCTCCATGCTCATTGTTATACCTGCTATGTTCAACCAAATCATGTGATGCAAAAGGTCCCATGACCTCTAACAGGTAATAAAATGTCAGACCTTTCCTTTGTTTTGGGGATTGGTCTGTTGGTTCCTGGTAAGGGTTAGGGGATATGGGGGCACCTGCTTAGGAGATGGCTCTGAAACACCCCCTCCCCAAGAGACTCCTCTGACCTCCTGCTGTCAAGCTTATCTGTCACTCAACCAACCTCTCTCATTCTCACGCTTAAGAAAGCTTCTCTCCTGGTTTGAAAGGGAAGCCTCATGTTTAGATCTCCACAATATATTGTCTTGGTGGTCCTTTAGTTCTAATAAGCCTCACTCCTGAAGGAAATTATGAATTATGTTAGCGTTCTTTTTCTTTCTGAATGAATCACTAATAGTTTTTAGGCTTTTCTTTTTTTTTAGAACCTGACATTTAAATGTCTCAAAAAAAACCCCCTCAGAACTTAATGCTTTAACAAAATTGATACAAAATAGCCCCTTGCTCCATACTATAAGGAATGCTTGCTCTAACAATGGTGGCAGCCAGCTGGACATGCAGGAATCTCTTAGAATAAGCTTCCTTTTTCCACTACCTGTTTTACATTAGCAAGAAAGCACACACACAAGTAAATGAAAATTTAGAAAAGACCCTAACTTGGCAGAGAAAGCTTTACTACCTCAAAAATTGTGTCACTTAATTAAAATAGTATTCCCAAATGGAAATGACTCTCTAATCTATACTTGCAAATGGGCTGGTTTTTGGTAGAATGTATTTGAAAGTTTTCCTAAAATAACCACACTGTGCTGGGTAATTTTAAGCTTTGGCTGGAGGAAGTTTCTGCATCCTAGAGGGGATTCCAAGCAGATCATAATGTCCTCAGTGCCCATTTGGGGACCCACAAGGAGTCCAGATGCTTGCCCTAAAACCAATGAAGCGGTGTGAAATATCCAGATTCCCAGACCTCAGCCCATTGGCTTGACCCAGAAATAATGGCCTGTGTGTCAACTTCGAGGAATTTGAAGTTTATCTATCTAGAAAGAAGATTTTGCGCCATTAAAAGTTTTGAGGCTGGACACACTATTATTAAATTAACATTAAGATGAGATATTCAAGATGTGGGGTAGAATGCCGAGATGCAGAGGTTCAGACTAGGCACTAAAACCCAGAAGAGAGAACTCAGAGATCCTGCAGTGACCTGGAGAAGCTAACCAGGCCGGACAAGCATTGTGGGCAGAAGGCAGGCATGTATATGCAGGGCTTTCTGGGAGGCACAACGCAAAGACTTTGGTGACTCCTGGACATGGTATGTACTCAGTTAAGGGGAAGAATGAAATGCTACCATTCTCTGGTCTAGGCTGCTCATCTAAGGAAACTGATGGAGGCCTGGGTGGGAAGATGGGAAAAAAACAAATGAAAATGTAAAATTCATTGACTTGCTAAGTGCTGTGAGTTACCACTTCTGGAAAAAAAAGGATAGCTCTGCATTTCTACAGGTATAGTCAGTCAGCAAAGGTTTAAATAAAAGCCCTGGGAAGGACCGTGACTCATAAGAGGTAGAATTAAAAATCACTGCCCTCTGTAGAACATAAAAGTGCTATAGAAATTTCTGGAAAAGTGGGAGGAACAGTTTAAACTATGCTTGTTGCAGCATTGCCCCTAGGTGAGAAGCTGGGCAATCTCTGTGATCACTGTGAATACTGCTCCCGTGCCTGCTGGTGTACCAGCATAGCTGAGTTACATGGCATCTCAGAGAAACTGAGACAGGGTGGCATACCCCATATGCAGTGCTCAAGAGTGCATGGACCAGAGCGTCTCAGGACGGTGGATATTATGCATTTTTCTTTTGTTATATCTATATTTTGTCATCTCTACCCAGAACTTTCCCATATAAATACATACTTAAGTAGTTTTTTTAATTAAAAAAATTTTTTAAAAAAGCACTAATCAGTTTTGATAAGGTTGATTTGTCCTGGGCTCTTGACAGTGTCAAGTGTGAACTGAATTAATATCAACTTCTTTATCTACCCCAAATGATGTCTCAGGGGAACCTAACAGACATGCTCCTGGGTACTAGGTGCTTAGTCCTGACTATAAAATACCCGCAAACTTGACTAGCTGCTTTCTTTCCTCTCAACTTGCAATGCCCCAGACTCATGTTTTTAAGTTACACCTGTGACAGAGAGAAAGTTTCACAAAAGCGCATCTCTAGCTACAGCAACAAGTCATCTTGTATTTATGTGGAGGACTCCTTGCAGGTGTCATACAGGGACGTGAACTGCGAGAATGAAAACCCAGTGCAGATTGATTTTGTCAACCTGAATCAGACTTCAAGTAGTCTAATAACAGGTGGGTTATTCCCAGTGTATTTAAGCTCAGTATAGTTTGGAAAAGGTTTGCAGGTGTAATACGATTCCCACTGCACAAGGAAGTGTAATTACTGTGAGACTCAACTCAGGGTACATGACATTTCTTCCAAGAGGATGGGTTTTAGAGATAGGCTACCTGTACCAGCTTAAGGGCCCCAGGGTCTGGCCTGGTCTCAGTCATACAGATAATGTAGTGGTCATTTGGACTATTAGTCACCTCTGGTCCTGGATGTGGAGCTTGGGGGAGCCTCTGGCTATAAGGGTCATTTAGATTACTAGCCACCTCTGATATTGGATGTAAGAACTTGATATGGCCTGACCCAACAGATAACAGATCACCAGGCTGTTAATCATTTCCAATTCTTAGCTTTTTGGATGAAAGAAAAGGTTTGCCATCTTTCTCATTGGAAAGATGATCCTGTGTGCTTAATATCCCTGGTTTCTCTGGAGATCTGTGGGTACAAAGGACCTTCACGCTCTGCTCCTGACATATTTATACCTCCTGCCTTGTGTGGTTTTGGTGCATGTTCATTGTGTGTCCCGTTAAACTGCAAGCTCCCAGAAGGTAGAATTTGTGTCTGATTAGGATTTGTTTTCCCCAGTTTGCATATATTAAGTATTCAATATTCATAAAGAGAATTATTGATACCTCTTACATAAGGCCCAGTGTAATACATTATATTTAGAATTTAGCACTAGGCATTTCTTCCCCAAGAACACCCTGCCTGTTTGATGAATCACAATTATGTAAGGCATCATTTTGCTTCCTTCTCCCTGCCCCCTTTCTTTCTTTCTACCTGGACTGTGAGGAACTACTTTTTAAAATCCTTAATTTGCACCATCTAAAGCATGCTACAGTTTTAAAGATACAACTGCCTTCCTTCTCCTTTACATGGTTTTGACCTCAACATAGGCCATGTAGAGCAGTTACCGCAAACCCTTTTAGTCATTGATAGGATAAGAATGCAACGAACTCTGTCCTATGTAGTTTAATACAACAAATAGAAATTAAAAGCTGATTTACAACAAATAAGACACAGCAAATTTCCATCACATATACCAGGTATTCCATTTCCTGGCCTGAGCCAACCCTTGAACCTAAGGATGGGACATAGCTACCTGGTCTACCTGATGGGACTGGATATCATCTAAAGAGACAGCTTTTCTCTCTGGCTCTCAAACTCCTGAAACCATGAATCCAAGAACTTAGACTCTGCCCAGGAATCTCCAGCTGGGAGAAAAAGGGCTGCTACCCTGGAGGCAACAGCAGGAAGAACTTTTCTGCTGGAGGAAGAGCTACAACTTGTTGGTTGCCCTTGTGGGAGAGACTGACCTTGTAGGGGAGACTTGGAGCTATATCAATGATAGGTGGGGGAGACTTGGAGCTATATCAATGATAGGTGGGGGAGACTTGGAGCTATATCAATGATAGGTGGGGGAAAACTTTGACAGGACTGCTTACTTCTACATGTCTCTTGCCTTCTATTTACCTTCATATCAGGATCCCAAAGATGGACTTGCCCCTTTGTGGATCTCTCTGTCTCTCTTTCCAATGTGGCCATACTGAAAAAAAAACCCTTTATGTTTTTCACTATGCGTTTGGCATTTTCAATTGGATTATAGGAGACAGGTGGCCCAACCTGCCTGTTGGGGCACAGGTTATGACCCTAAACCCTGTAGCAGTACAAGAACATTCCTCCAAGGAACTTTCTAAAACTTTCTATCTGGAACATTTCCCCCCAAGCTTTCTACATAGGCTCTCTTCTCTACATTCGAGCTTCTATGTCAGGTCTTTTCTGCTGATTCTCCATAACTGGGATGTCCTGTGGGGTCCCTTTCCATGCCCTTCATCTTCTTCAGAGGAGTGCCCACCCGCACCTCCAACAGTTGCTGTGCTCTGATCAGGACAGGCATTGTCTTTCCTCTTCACTGCTTCATTCCCAGTGCTCAGAAGAGGGTCTGGCTTATCATAGGGAAGGAGTAAACACTGAAGGCATTTCCTCCCAATTCACAGAGCAAACTGTTCTCTTTAGCTTACCTAAGGAGGGAAAAAGACAGGTACTAGGAAAACAGCCCAGCAGGGAAATCACTGGGATAGATATCCATCCTGGTTTCCCTTTCAGTATAGAGTTCCACTCTATTTGAAATAAAGGTTTGACAGCAAAAATAAAATGTGAAAAGCAACGATCAACATAAATGATAGTCTGGGGGAGGGAATCACATCTCCAGTCAGTGATAAACATTGGCATTAAGTTTCTATTAAAAACCCAAATCCCAGTCCCTGTATGGTTCAGTCCATAAAGATGACAGTAAGGAGGTATGAGAGCAGAACCCATGTCATTTCATCAGCATCACCTATTAGATCATTCACAATGCTTAGAAGCAACACACCTGCCTATATGATCTGGCTTTAATTGGAGACATGTGTATCTCCTCATACGGGTATACCTGCTAGATACAACGCATACGCTTTTATGTCTTGATTGCCCCATTCTGCTTATGTTAGGGCTTCATTTTTCCCCCTTACAGAATTCCTTCAAAGAAAAATTCTGAAGGAAAAAATGAATACATTTCATTTATTTTTAATCTCTGCCAAATAATCTCAGGCAGGCAATAGAAAGGAAAGAGGTAAGTGCGTGCTGTAATAGAGCTGTATTTTTTTTCCTGTAGCTCCGCCATTAATTCCCAGAACCTCTGGCTGCCTTCCTTTCAGAGTGCACCACCATTCAAACCTGACATTCCCTTGCCTCCTTTCAGCCATTCATTACGGTGGAAGTCATGCACCATGGCATTCTGCCAACCTGAATTTTAATGTCACTTCAACTCGAACTGACTGTAGACCTGGGAAGCCATTTGTGGAATGGGGATCAGCCCTGAATCTATGGTCGACTCGACTATTTAGATTTTGAATCCTTTGTTGTGATATGGACCACTAAGATCACAGACTTTCATGTGCCATTCCTAAAAACGTGAATCTATATACTGATCCCCAAACAACACTGCTTCACATGACAAGGACCCTTCTGAGGCAGAGTCTGCAATGGAAAGGAACTGCCAGTCTGCGACTCCACGACATAAAGGTTCTTTCTTTCCTTCCTCCATCGATAATGCTGGCAAACAGTCTCTACAACTTTAAGAGCAAATGGCAAATGACTAGGGCAATGTGCTGATTTAATATAAGTTTTCTCCTCCTCTCTGAATGGATGATTAACATCAGCGAGTTGAATTAATGTGCCATTTGACAGTTTTGAACAAAGACATGGTGGCAAGAGCTCACCAAAGACTACAGAGTAATCATGAAAAGAAAAACCTGGACCACGAAACAAATTATTCTACGAAAGAGACCAGAATAGAAACACCAGTTAGAATTAGGGCCAGTTTTATTTAAGGGACCCATTAACCATCTGGAAAACATGCTAAGCAGCATGTTGATTCAATCAGCAGGCTGTTTCAAGTGGGCTGACTGGCTGGCGACTGGAAAATCCAAGGTGATAAGGCTAAGAAACGTGCATGGAGACTAATGAAGCAATGGCCCGGCCTGGCAGGCTTTCCTGTGATCTACACAGCCTCACTGATACACAGCAGGGTAAGATTCTTCATGAGATTTCACTCCGTAGGGAGCCAACACTAAGTTGGTTTGTAGGAGTTCCTCATCTTTCTTCTAGAGCATGATAGACAATTCAGATCATTAGATGACAACTTGAATATTTCATCACATGCATTATTTGATGAAAAGAAAATACACACTTCTGGGTCATCATCGTGATTCAGAATCCCATCAAGCATTGTTCACAAGTGACTTGATTTACCTGTCTGGCTTCACTTTTCTGTCCAGATTTTGGGGTAGGCTAGTTCAGGAGTTTTCCTAAATGACCACTAGGGGGAGCATTGGCCAAACTTTGCGCATCTGGAAAACAAGGGTGTTACAGCCCCTCAGACACACAGAAACCAAGGCCGGACTAAAGAAGGAAAAGAAGCCCCTGTTCCTGGGTGGGTAATAACAAGCGGTGTTTCCGGTACAGATCCACGGGTCTGATAATAAACGCTGATGGTCTTCTGCAGTTAATAACAGAAGAGTCATAAGGAAAACAGGGTGGTTACCAAAACCCTGAGGTTGTGGATAGAGACTGTCTCAGCTCACATTTTTCCCAAACTCTGCCTCTCTGCCACACTCTTGCAGGGAATAGGAACCACACAAGCCACTGTGGGAACAAAGAGATTTAGAGACACCCTTAGCTTGAAATGCTGTGCACAATGCCTTCTGTATGCTCTTTTCCTGCTAGTAAACCTCTCCTATTATTTTATACTAAATTTCCTCATTTGCTTTACCATCCACTGGAAACATAATTTAGGGGCTGGAGAGCTGGCAGTGGTTAAGAGCACTGGCTGCTCTTCAAGAAGACACAGATTCAATTCCTAGCACCCGCATGGCAGCTCACTACAGTCTGCATCTTCAGTTCTGGGGGATCTGACGCCCTTTCCGGCCTCTATGTGTATCATATGCATATGGTGCACAGACATGCATGCAGGCAAAACTCTATACACATAAAATCTTATATAAATTATAATACTATTGAAATTGTGAAATATGTAAAAAAAATAAGAAAGATAGTAAAGGTCACTTATGATCCCTACACTTAAAATTAAATGTAAGCACTATGGTTTGGAGTCTTGAGATTTACTTCTGTGTTTTTGATTCCATGGTTGTGTGTCTAGATGAAATGCTTGTATTGTTTTATTTCCAGTCACAGATTTAATATAATAGCATGCTCCAGGATCATCAGCTTTCTGAAATTCTCGTCTTAAATAACAGAATACATATTCTACATTTGTGGACTTCTTGGGACAAGTTCTTTGACTTAAACGTCAAAAAAAAAAACCTCAAGAAATTTGGAAGTTACTGCCATTTTCTGTAAGACTGTATCCATCTAGATGTGAACCAGCAATGTAGGAGGTGACTCTATTAAAATGTGTATCTTTCAGGGCTGGTGAAATGGTTCTGTGGGGAAAGGCACTTGCATGTAGGCCTGCCAACTTGAGTTTAATCTTCAGATCCCACAAGGTAGCAGGAAAGACCCAATTCCTGGGAATTATCCCATATCCATATGTGTGCCACTGCATAAGAGTGGTTGCATTTTCCAAGCACCCTTGCATAGTGGCACCCAATATGTTCATTAATAATCTTTTAATCGCCTCTTATTTTCATAATTTCCATTGTAAATTACTCATTCTTTTTTATTAGATAAATTGCCAATGTTTTTTATCTATATTGACTTATTTAATAGGTGCAGTTCTTGGAGTTACCTACTGAATCAATTTTCTAATTTTCTTTTAAGAGGTTACTGTTATACCTTACCTGTTGCGTCTTTGAGGTGCTTTCATTGTTATTTCCTAACATGAGTTCAATCTTAGTTCATTTTTTCAGACTTTCTAAAGATAATTTTAAAAACCAATGGCTTTAGGGCAATCAGTTCATGAGCTGAAGGCAACTTTGGCTACACACGTTAAGTTCTACCATATGATGTTTTCACTGTAACCATTTTTCAAATAGTCTCTAGTAGTGGTTTGTACTTCTTTGGCTCAATGACAACAACACAAAATCAACTTTAGCCAAGTAAGTCACACATTTTTTAAAAGCTGAGTGAATACTGAGGCATACTCTCAATGTTTGGTATCAACTCATTACTCATTATGAACCTATTTGTGGACACCTATTTTTACTTTATTTTTTTAAGAATCGAATCCCAGAGGGCCTCACTTCTCTGCTCCATCCTTGGATGCCATCAAGGACTTCAGGACAGCTGATGTGATGCCATATCAAGGATCAGGCAGGCAATTTTAATAACTTATTTATCTTTACTTTATGTGCATTGATGTTTTGCCTGCATGTGTGTCTGTATGAGGGTGACAGATCCATTGGAACTGGAGTTACAGACAGTTGTGAGCTGCCATGTAGGTGCTGGGAATTAAACCCAGGTCCTCTGGAAGAGCAGCCAGTGACCTTAACCACTGAGTCATTGCTCCAACCCCTTGTGGACACTTATTAACTACACAAATATATTTTTGTAGTGCAATGCTGAAATCATTAATAAAGTCATCACAGCCATGTGTTTGTCTCCTTATAATTCCATTTTCACTGATATTTTGATGAAGATATAAGTAAAGATTTATTTTTATCTTGAAGCTTGCACCTCATAATCTATATAATGACTTTTTCTTGCTCTTAAGGCATTTGGACTTTATGATATTCATATTACTCTTCCAATTTTCATTATTTTCATTTATTAGTTCAAGCTCTTCTCAAGGCGATTACTGTGTGCAGCAAAGGATGATAATTACTGCTTTAAATAAGACCAAAGTAAATCCCTGCCTATGTTTCTCTAATAATTAAAGTCATGACTGAAAGACCTACTTTTAAAATGTGTTTACTTCCCTTTGTGTCAATACTTGAAGGGTTTTTGTTTTATATTAATATTTAAAAATATATTTTAAGAATTCACTTTGATGATTAAAAGTGTTAAAATGTTAGTACAGATTGAAAGTAAAAATGTATACAGACTAATATTGTTACAGTTTGTGTCCCCACCAAAGCATCGTTCCCAGACTGTGTTGCTACTGGGCCATGGTGGAACCTCTAAGAATTGAGATCTTCTTAGAGGTCTTCAGGTCACAGGGGTGTGGGATATGCCCCTGAAAGTGATACTGGCACTCTGGCCTCTTCCTCCTACCACATCCCCTCTCTTTTGCCTTCCTGGTCATGAGGTGTTACGGTTTCATTTCTGTTGCTGTGATAAAATACCCTAAAAAAGCAACTTGGGAGATAGAAAGTTTATTTTAGTTCAAAGTTCCGGATTACAATCTATCACTGCAGGCAACTCAGGGGCAGCAGGAGCCCGAGACAGCTGTTCATGTTATATTTACCTTCAAAAAATAGAGAGGAATAGATTAATGCATGCAAGCTAGTAGACTTTTATACTGTCCTGGACCCAAACCCAAAGAATAGTTCTATCTACCTTTAGGCTGGGTCTTCCTGCAATAATAAATGCAATCAATACAATACCTCACAGACATGCCCACAAGTCAAGCTGATCTAGACAACCCCTTATTAGACTCTTTTCTTGGGTGATTCTTAATCACAATTAAACTATGCATTATGAGAGGTGAGCAGATTGGATCTGTTTTGTTAGTAATGTGGAAGACCCAGCCCAAAGGTGAATGGCATCATTCCCTGGGTGTGGGTCCTGGACTGCATGAAAAAGGAACTCCCTGCTGTGATGTTCTTCCTCAATGGCAGACCCCATAGCAACAGGGACAACTGACCACATACCTGAACCTTCCAAGCTTTGATTTTACAGATAAGGCCATCCAGGTACAAGGTAGCACAGCCAGTCACATTTAAACCCAAGAGTTTAGGCTTGATCTAGATTGTTTTGCTGAGCCCTACTCATAGGAAGGCTGGGAGGCAAGACCAATGTGTCCTGACAAATAGTAAGTGTGAAATATAGGTATAATAAACCACTGGGCTTAGGAAAGTTCATTAAAGAAGCTAAGCTTTCAGGAGCACTATAACAGTGTACTAAGGCAACCTGATGAAGACGGCAGACTGCACGGCATGAGCAACAGAAAACATTCTCACGGTGTCAGCGAGGCTGGTTTCTTGAGGGCTATGGGGCAACTCCAGGCCTTTCTCCTCAGAGGAGTGGATGGCTATGCTCTGTAGTAATAGGGGAGCAGGCCTGCTTTTCGTCCCGCCCGGCTCCCACACGGCTAGCTTA
>LOJH01030310.1:696-17376 GCA_001685095.1 Ellobius talpinus | reverse complement strand
CTCTTTCATGAAGCAGGAACCCTGAAGGATCATCTCACCTTTAGGCAAGTTCAGGAGTCATTTCTCTGTGGATCCTGCATGTCCATAGCAAAAGGACTCTGAGCTTCAACTATAACTGAAGCAAAGTTTCAACTCACAACCTGTTGTTCAAACAATTACTCTTTTTTAGAATCACCCTGAGTTTGCTCAATCTGTATTTTTATTTGTTCAATTAATGGCACAAGAGTCTTCTTCAAGATTCAAAGTCAAATGTGTTTTGACTTAAAATAAATTAGTGGCAACTCTCATTATTCTGAAAAGAAGAGAAGTGGATATGGCCATTGGTTTCTTTACTTCACTGTTTAAAACCTTCAAAAAACCCTCCTGATCTAGACTATTCTGTGACTGACATGCATGAAAATTATAACACATGATACATATTAGGGTGAACCTTTACAGAAGATAAAGTCCAGGCCTTGCAATTCTTATATTCCCCAGTGGCACCATGAGTACTTTGCATCAGGAAATGCTTGGTACAGACATAATTAGTGAATGAGAAGAATGAATGAATGAATGAATGAATGGCCTATCAAGTTATGTGTCATGGTTTGAATGTGGGGGGTGGGTACGATGCTCACATTATCAGCCCTTATCCCTACCTGTGGGACTTTATTGATAGGCTAGGGAGCCTTCAGAAGGTGGGGCCAAGATGGAGGAAGTGGGCCACTGGTGGTGGACCTTTGAAGGTTATACCTGTGCCTTGCTCCATCCAACGGCATCTTTACTTCCTGCCAACACCATATGAACACAGCTATTTCTTGCTCCTGCTGCCAGACCTTCTCTGCCAAGATGGACTGAAGTCTTTCTAAAATCATGAATCATGAAATAGGCCGGAGAGATGGCTCAGTGGGTCACAGTGCCTGTGTGAAAATCCTGAATTCAGATCCCAGCACCCAGGTCAGAAGCTGGGCACGGCTACATAAGCACCCCAGTGCTGTGGTGGACAGAGACCAGAGTATAGTTGGGGCTCGCTGGCCACCAACTTAGCATCAGTTCAGTGAGAGGCACCACCTCAAGGAGAAAAGGCTGGGCATAACAAAGTGGAGACATCCCAGATCCTCTTCTGGACTCTGAACATGTGCACAGGCTTACTTACCAGAGCACATGATTTCATATCTCACATTAACACACATACATACACACATGAAAAAAATTTTTTTAAATGTTTTATTTTTCCTTGAGCCTGTCTAGAGCAACAGTCTAATGGTGACATCTAGAGTAATTGCTCTACAATTAAGAGAACTTACTGTTCTCACATAGGACCTGAGTTCAATTCCTAGCACCCACATAAAGTGACTCACGGGTATAACTCCAGTTCCAGGGATCAGATGCACGCCCTCTGGCCACTAACAAGTAGTGAGTATTAATAACTCTTCCTTTGGGACCATCCCAACCTGGCTTCACACCAGGAGGCCCTGCCTAGATTTGGGGAAGAAGCTACCTGAAGAAAGAGCAGTAGATCATCAGGGACCTCTCAGCAGGCTCTCTGAGGTCTCAAGGGTCTACTGATACAGTGGTTTGGTCTTGGAGACCAAGTCATTGTAAAAAGGAGACAGTCAGGGGAAGGGGGGCACCTTGAGAAGGAGGGAAGATTGTGACTCTGGTTCCCTTAGACCCAAACACACTCGTTCTCCCTTCCTTGCTACACCCACCAAGGCTATAAAATGTACTTGGCAATCAACTCAGAAGGAGCGAAATTTGTAAACGCTGAGAGAGACCAAACATAAAAGAGATTTCCTTCCTTCCCATCTGGACTTCAAAGTGAAGACAAAGTCAGCAGAATAAGGAATGAGCTGTAGGGAACCAAATCCTCCTTCTCACCTAGGAAGTGTACACTCCCTGTCACATCCAGGGTGGATGTGCCACACACTTCCATGCTATCATGTGGCCTAGACGTGAACCCAGTGCACCAGGAAGAAAGGCAGGATACACACTTTCCAGGTGAAAGGAACACAGGCTAGCGCTGCCCACTGCCTTCAGCTGTGCCTGGCTTTTAAGGAGGCTGGGTTGCTCCAGCTTAGAATCTAGGAAGGGCTTACAGAGGACAGGCTGAACCTCACAGCTAGTGTCAATGGCCAAGTGGCTCCCCAGAAGCACCCATGATTCCCAACAGACCAAACATCCCATGTAGCATTCTAAACATGGATGAGGTCAAAAAGTTGGATAAATACTCGGTTAGTGGGTGGTTTGTTTGTTTGTTTTTCATTATTTCGCTTTGTATGTATACATGTTCTTGTGTGCAGGGCTGTGGTATACATACACATGTGTAGACATGGAAGCCAGAACACAATGTCAGGTGTCTTCCTCAAGTGTTCTCCAGCTTTGTTTGGAGGCAGGGTCTCTCACTCAATGTAGAGTTGACAAGTGCGCTGTCTTGCGAGCCCTAGCAGGACGGCCTGTCTCTACTTCCCTAATGCTAGGATTACAAGCATGTGTCACCATGCACTGCTTTTCTTTCGTGGGTGCTGAATATCTACTAAGCACTTACCCACTGAGCTCCCTCTTGGCCCAACACAAGCTGTTATTCTGTGTTCCAGACGAAGATAAGCATTGCTTATCTTTGCCTTCGGAATCCCATCCCTAATTGTGATAACATCCCTAATCGTAACAACTTCTGGAAAGTTCCACAGTCTCTGGTTCTGAGAGTCCCAATATCCTTGTCGGATTTTATCCTTGCTTGTCGGGGGACAAGGTCTACCTCACTGAGCAAGAGGATACCACGTTCAACTTCCACAGACGTCTTTCTGTACTTGCCCCTCAAATTGTGAGCTGAAAGACTAGAGATTAAAGATGGAAGTGTCTCCCTGGCTTCATCCTTGCGTGACATTGACCCAATCTCCCATACCATGTGAGTACACTCACCAGGCTGGCATCCGTCCTCAGCACAGTGGAGAGCCTAGGAAGGCATTATTCTTTCCAGGTGTGCCTGCCTGGGTTATTTATGGCCCGACTTCCTTTCAAAGTGTGAGAAACCTTAGCCTCCTGCCAGCTGCAAGGGATTGTGTGGAAGCATTTTTAAGTGGAAAAAATATCAAGAGCGACACTTCTTTCCCTTCTCCCCGGCCCTCCCCCAGAGCCAAGCGGGCTTCATGAGCCTCCTTGCATCAGTTAGCCAATGACATGTCTAAATAGGCATTTAACTGTACTCACCATCAAAGAAGGTGCCCCATGCCGGCAACAGTGTATTAACTTAATGAATTCCAGAAAGGATGGGGAAGAGGATACCATAGACTCTGCCCAAGCTACCTTCCTGAGACCACTCATCACTGGTGCTGAAAACACAGACATGTGCCTTCCTCCCATTCTTTCTTGTAGTAGAGATGCTTGATGTGGAGCCTAGAGGCCTGGTGACTACGATGAACTCAAGTCCACAGGCAGATCCCAGTTTACAAAGAGGCCCTGAGACACTTGCATGGTTTGGAGACATAAACCCACTTGGAATGTTTTCTCGTTCATGAATAACATGGAAAGGGCCCCAGTGGTGCTGCTTTCTCTGGCTACACAGCACGAGCATTGCTTTAATTAAAGATCATCATTCGCTTTTAGTGACCATGTTCTTTAAGTAGATGGAAGGAGACAGAAGCTGGGTCCAGTCCCACAAGCCTACAACCTCGGCTTCTCGTGAGACTGAGCTAGGAAAATTCTGAAGCTCAAGCCCAGTCTGCATGATTTAAAATAAAAATTATCCTGAAAAGGGGGGCTGGAAATGCAGCTGGGTAGTAGAACACATCCTAACACATGCAAGGTCCTAGGTTCAATGCCCAGCGCTACAAAAACAAAAAATAAAGTAATTATCAAAGGTAAAGTTCCAATACCACGAAAAATACATTGCGGTATCCTCTGGAGATGACCCCAGAATATGCCTTCCACAGGCAAACCTGTAGATGCTGGCTGGAATCACATAAACAGAGTGATGTTTAAAAAAAACAATGACCAGCCCAGCAAGATAACTCAGTAGGTAAAGGTGCTTGCCACTAAGTGTGATATCCCAAGTTCAATTCTCAGAACCCACATGGCAGAAGGGGAGAACCAACTCCAGAAAGTTACTGTCTGACCTCCACAGAAGTGCCATTGCGCCCTCAGCCCTTCCCCTGTGTATTTAACTCATGTGCATAGTGCTATGTAAACAGTTCCTACAGTGCACTGTTTCAAGAATTATGGAAAGGAAATCATTCTCTCCATGTCTACAACAGATAAAACTCTTTTTCGAACATTTTTAGTATGCTGTTGAAGCCCATGAGTACAGAATCCACAGAAATGGAAGCTGACTATCTACCCTAATTCAAATAATTTTTCACAGGCAAGCTGAGCTTGGTTCTGAGATAACTGGTTCGATCCTCTAAAACTGTAGTCTTGGGGGCTGGAGAGATGGCTTCCATAGTTAAGGGCACTTGCTGCTCCTGCGGAGGATCTGGGTTCAATTCCCAACACCCAGATGGTGGCTCACGACTGCCTGTAACTGTAGCACCAGGGAATCCAACGCCCTCTTTGTGCCTCTGATGAGCACCAGGCACACATGTAGTGCACTTACATGCATGCAAAAACCCAAACACATAAAGTAAACATAAATGATTCTTTTAAAGAACACATGTACTGAGTACAGACAATTCTCTAAATGTTTCTGAAAAGACAAACATTAAACTAATTGGCAGCATCTTTCATAGCAATTATGACTTGTAAGAAGCAGAAACACGTGGTTGGTGACAAAGATAAGGCACAGCTGACAATCACCCCTGTGAAATGAGTGACAGGACCTGAAATTTGAAATAACAAATTATTGAACGCAACAACAGGCGTCTCAGGAAAATTTGAGCCCTCAACTAATAAGATCACAGAGTAGCTATGTTTCTTGCAACAGAAAATTCACTTTTATTGAGTAGGTGTGGCTCTAAAAAATTGCCACATAATTTAGAGATCTGCGGGAATCTTTGGTATTTTAGAACCTGGTGGAGCCTTTGGAAAAAGCTCATCACAGCTCCTTTCAATCTTGGAGGAAGCTGGCACTTCTGCAATGGAGTTGTTAAACAGCCTGGCCATGCCAAAATTCATCATAGCACTGCCCCAGGGAGGCTGCGAGCTGCCTGACCCAGTAGCTCAGAGTGCATCTGGAACAAAAGGCTAGCATCAATTTCAAAAGGAACCCTAGGAAGCATCCGGGAGGATGCGGAGTGTAGAGGTGGAAGGCTGCAGACAGCGTGAGCAAGGAAGCACTAGCTGAGGAAGGCAGAGCCCCGAGTGGGAAGGAGGCTGCCGCAGCTCGCCAGCAGATCCAGCACATAGGATTGCTAGGTGATGGTCAATTTCCACACAATCATCACAGAGTTAACGACAAAGCGGTGAAGATGGAATATTATGAAGAATGTGCCTCACAACAGAGAAATAACAAAAACAAGGAAAAGGGAGCAGGGAAGGACGGAAAGGAGGAACAAAAAAGGGAGAAAAAGGGGAGAAAGGAAAGGGGCAAAAAGAGTGAGGGTGGGGAGAGGATGGACAGGCAAGAGGGGAGGGAGAAGCTGGGAAGGAGGAAAAGGAAGGGAGGGAAAGAGAATGGAGGGAAGGAAAAGGAGAGGAGCAGTGAGGATGAAAAACCAGGAATGAAGCAAAGAAAAGAGGAAGGAAATTGAAAGATGGGATAAGGAGCAAGGCGAGGGAAGGGAGGGGGAGGAAGTAAAGGTCAGAGTGTAAGGGAGACACTTGAAGAAAAGGGTTAGCAAAACAAATTTCTGAAAGGACCGGCTACCGGCAGGGCCATTTGTGTGTGTGCTGTCAAGCTGTACCAGTTGTCTCAAGCATTCAAATCTCTATCGGTCTATCAGTTAGTTATTTTATTAATGCCCTTCAGGGCTTCACACTACTAACAGAGGCCTGTAAATAGCAATGGTAACGGCATCCAGGTTGGTGTCAAAGAAGCTGAAGGTTCTTATGTAAAACACAGCCTACAAGCAGGGAGACGACAGGTTACAAACCTTTACATCACACTGAGGAGAAGCCTTACAAAGATCCACAAAACTGCGGCCTTAGTATGCCGCAGCATCTCCTGCCCCTGATGTCCCTCTAGAATGATTCGTAATCCCCCTACATGTAAAAAGAAAAAAATTTCAACACCCAAGGAGAATAGTAAGAGTTAATGTATAGTTCAGAATGTGAGATCTTTAACCCTGTCCCTCCACTTGTCTTCCGAAGTGAATTAAAAAGAAAAAGATTTTTAAAAAAAAAAAGGCTGTCACTGATCCACTAGGTATGATAGATATGAGGGAGAGCACAGTCAGAGGCATCTGGAAGGATCTAGAATGAACTGGGCCACTGGAGGTGGGGGGATATGAGAGAAAGAGAAAGGTGTGGGGAGCCAAGGACCAAGAGACCAAGAGTCCACCAGCCCAGAAAGGGCAGTAGCCAAAATGGATGAGGTTATATAGGGATCCAAGGCTGGGGTCAGGCAGCCAAGTGACTTTAGGGTAGAAGATGGGATATGCCAGCCAGGGGCCTCTGTACCAGGCAGGGACTGAGGGTGACTGGTGGTCAGAGTCTACTTGGATTTGTTAAGTAGGCAATCTCAGTTAGCCATTTGTCTGGATTTCTTTGGGATCTAACCCAAAGCTGAAGCCCAGTTTTGAATTCTGGACTGTGTATTTAAAAGCTAACAATGTTAGTATAAAAGCAGGGTGGTTGCTTTTGATCATTTAAAAATTAGTCATGATAATTACTGTCCAGTCACTGAAGCTCACATAATTAGGAGTCTGAACAGTCTTGGTGGGTTGGACATCTTCCAGGGCATCTTCAGTCTCCAGCAAGATAAACTTGGGGCTCTTCAGACCCACCACTGGCCACAAAGGTCATTCTTCCTCATGCAGTCTGTTGGCTTGGGGAAACGTCTTGGTTTTATTCCTACTTACTAATGAATTTGTTCTTCCCCTCTCCCCGAAAGATAGCAAAATCCAAGAAGGCTCAAGTTCATTATATTAACAGTACATTTATTATCTGTGCATGATGTGTGCACATCTCCCATATACTTTAAATCCACTCTCATGTATGACGCCTAACACAATGTACATGTTAAGTAAAGCATCGTCCTACCACATAGTACAGAAAATACTGATGAGTGGGGGAAGTCTGTACATGTTCAATACTGACTTTTCAAAAGTTTGGCTCTGAGGTTGACTGAGTCTATGGGTTGAGAATCCACAGCCATGGACTGCCAGGCACACACAGTATAGGAATTACAACCAACTCTGCCAGGCATCTTAGTTCACGAAGTGATAGGACACGCTTTCGTTTTCTTAAAACTTCAACAGATTCCAGGCAAGTTTCTTCTGAATAACTCTTTTGGTTGGGGGCGAGGGAGTTAAGGCTTAGTTTGACTCACTCATTTCCTGACATGATAGGCTGGATGTGAAAGGTTCCCAGTGGACTCCTGTGTTTAAACATTTGATGACCCAGCTGGTGACCCTATTTGGGGAGAGAGCAGAACCGTAATCTACAGGATACACACATGAGAATCCTGGAGATCCGGCCTTGAAGGCCCATCTCTGGCCATAACCTCAAACTCCCACTACTCCAGACGGAGTCTCTCCTCTGTGCCTCCCCACCAGGCCAAATTCTGTTTCTGAAACCATGAACCAAAAGCCCTTCCTCTCTTAAGTGGCTTCTGTCAGGTCACAGAAGCCAGAAAACAACACACCAGTCGAGAGGCGAAACTGTAATTTGAACCAGACTCTGATTCCCAATCTTATAAGATGATTCAAGGGAGTCCAGACCAAGTCGTGACCAACCACTAACTGTGAAAACAGATATGGTGAAGACTATATAATTTGAGATGTAAATCACACTTTAAAGGTTCAATAGATGTCAAAGCATTTTGCATCCACTTTGAAACCAAACACCAGCCCTCCGCTGAAACAATGGCCTTCCCGTAAGTCTGCTTTACTTAAAAGGTTAAATAAGCTCCTGAATGCCAGCAAGTGTTCTTTGCTAATGCCGGGAGGTAGTCTGGCAATCTCCTAGCCTGGGAGAATTGGTTAATTGTTTGTCCAAGGAGAAACTTAAGTCCTTTTCGAGCACTATCTCGAGTAAGCGTTGCCATGGGAAAGCAGGAGTATGCCATGTTTCCTAGTGGTTGCACAGCTAGCTACGGTCAAGAGCTCAAGGAGGAATCTTTGCCGGCAGCTGCCAGCCACACCCTATCCCCTTTATGAACTACCAGTCAAGACAAGACGTGTGGGTGATGCAGTACAAAGACTCACCACCTAACTCTGCAGCAAAGACAGCGGGTGGAAGGAGATGTGAGATGCTAGACGGAGTCCACTCTAGCCTGTAAGGAGTGCAAGTGACGGGGGTTGGGGGAATCCATGCACACACTCTCTTGCTCCAACATCATTTTTCAACAGATGGGGTCACCAAATGCTCCTGCTTGTCCTGTGACCAGATGCAAACGTTTGCATTTTACTCTTCTGAATGTGTGCAAAATGTGTGCAAAACCTGTCAGATCACTGAAGCCCACAACATCTTCATCCTGGGAGGAAAATGTTGGGTGCCAGGGCAATCTCTTGGCAGTCACACCAATTGCATAAGAAACAAAGCCAAGGTCCTCCAAGGACTTTGGGAAGCCTCTTGTGGGGAAGTCCTGCTGGCACCCCAGATTCCCCCACCCACCCACCAAGAATGTCCAGCTACTTCCCAAGGTGAAATTTCCAAAGCTGATGGGATGTGGCTAGCTAGCTCTTAGCATGGGGATGAGGTGATTTATTTATTTATTTATTTATTTTTAGTACCATTTGACTCTCAGGAAGAGAGTTCAGGCTGTAAGACACCTTTCTGCCTGAGTTTTTCCATTGTGACAGCATCAAAGGTGGCTGGCCCTGAAGTCAGCCTGAGTGCCCCATCATTGGAAACCTTCCCCTCTTTGTTACATCTGCTGGGCCTTCCTGGAAAGAACTGAATTAGATAGAGGATGGGGGAAGGGGAGGAGGCGGCTGGGTGGGGGATGGAAGGAGGCTGGATGGAGCAAGAATATATTTTCTATGTCTGGATAAGGGAACGGGATTCTAGGTAATTGCCTGGTTTTCTCATTGTTCCCGGCTGCCATGCTGAGATTCATGGAGGGCCTGAAAGGATCTTTTTTCTTCCTTTCCCTCTAATTCTTCACTCCCCACACACACCCTCCAAATCACCCCTCCCCCGCTTAATCCTTTTCCCTCCCCTCTCTCCCTGCGCTTTTTTCCATCCTAAGGGGTGGTGGTGGTAATTTGTCTGTTTTATTTATGATGCAATGAAGGTATGCTGCTCTGTCAGGGTAGTCTGACACCGGCCAACCTGTCTGACCGGCCTGAGCAACTGCCTTCATACTCAGATGAGTGGATAGTTTAACTCTTTGTATGCTGAGACATACCTCCAGGTTTTGATGAGAAGTACTGTACTGTCTCTCCTTTAAAAAAAATCTATTCTGTTACATTCCAATTAAAAATGAAGCAGGAAGTGCTCATGAAACCTTTTGTCCCATATCTGTACCCTGAAATACACAGGGAGGCCAAATGTCACTGGGCAAAATTCAAAAGTGAGGATTCTGGTGGCAGACAGATGTCTGAGGACAGTCTGAGGACATCTCTCTTTTTAGCAGCTTAGAGGCATCTTGATTGGGGTTCCCAATCAGAATGCGCTGCTTAGCCATCCAAAGCGTAAAGTGGGGCGAGTATCAGTAACATGCAAATGCCTAGCTGCTGCTTGCTCCCTCTGAACCAGAAATGAAAGCACAGGTCAAACAGCTCCAGCCCTCCTTTTACAAGCGAGGTTGAAAAGGGCAGATGCCTCTGTAAACCAGCCGTGTGGTGATTTTTATCCTAGATGAGCCCAAGCAGCTATGGAGGTGATAGTCCACCTCCCAGGTCTACATCCATGTCGCTGGGGCCATTTGCAAATCGGGACTTTTAAGAAATAATTTAACAGCAGCGAAGCGAATGGCCAAGATGGCATGTGGCTGCATTTATCCCTGTCCATCCCCCCATGCACAGCACGAGCTGGTTCTGTGGGTCCACTAGCCAAATGCACTTCACCTCACACTCGGAAGTGTGTGCCCCTCTCATCACTCCCGGCCATAAACCCCCAATTCCAGCAGAGGGCCCACCTTGCATCTACCTTCTCACTCTCTCCCTCTGCTCCCTGTTGCTTTGCCACCAGCGATTTAATTCTCTTTTTCTGACACTAAAGGACACACTGGGTTTTAACAATTATACTTTTGATTTCCTCATAAAAAACAATACTTAGAATTAGGCTCCAAATAACCTTTCCTTGTCCTGCAAAGGCCTGTGGGGCAAAGCGGTAGAAGAGCCAATGGAGGTTTCTGCTGGATGAAAATATTTTTATTTTTAATAGACTACAAAAGAAAGAGATGTTAGAAAAAAAAACACTCACTCACAACAGGTTCAGAAATGTAATGCAATGCACACAGCAGGGGCAGACGCAAAGACCCCGCAGACAGAGAGCGATGAATGGTCCTAAGCCACCTTGTATTTATTTATATTTTTAAAATATGCATTTGCCTTTCATCTGCAAATGAAAGGAATGGGAAGAAAGTGAGGAACCATTCCAAGAAATGTCTGTGGTGTAATAAGAATGAATGCAATATTATAAACTCAAGAGGAATTAAGAGTCTGCCAACCACAGAGATCCAGAATGGCTGGAGAATCCAAGTTCCCCTTGTGGATTTATTTGTCCTGGTCTATGGAAGAGGGCAAGGAGAACCCAGCATAAAGCTGCCCTGAGACAGAGATGAAGACCATAGTGCTGAACTCTTCTGCTTTCCCAGTCAAATAAAAAAAAATCATGCACATACATCTTTTTTTTAGAGGAGCCATAGGGGGAAAAAGGAGATCTTTTAATGTTCTTTTTCTGTAACTGAACCTAGTCTTAAAATTCTAAGAAAACTGATTAAAAGTCAAGGCTTCTGAGTCACTCATGATAGAATGTACACACGTAAGAGCTGGAATGTTATTTTTAAAATTTCAAACCTTACAAAAGTTGCCCATCCCTTTACCGTGTCCAAAGTGTCAGGAAAAACAAAGCAGAATTTTCATAGCACGCATCTTACGCTCGGTAGACACTGTAACTTCATGTATTTCAGCAAGGGTGCTAACTCACAAAGAGCTGACACGGTATGCTTCACTAACCATGGAAGAAACTAGACACTGCTTAATACAAAAGACTCCTAGTTTTATATATGCATATGTATACACAAACACACATCTACCCATGTAGCTAGCGAGAGTGTATGTTGTCCTCCGTTATATCAATATTAATGACACCAACTGCCCATGAATTTTACAGGATGAAAAACCTTCCTGAAAAAAGAAAAAAAACAACAACCAAACAAAATCCTTTCTGTCCAATTTCTACCTCTGCAGATATCTGAAGCCTTCAAAACCCTTTGCATGTTTGTTCTTGTGCTTACTGTTTAATACTGGAGGAATTTTAATCAGTGTCCATTTAAAATAAAAGGACAGACCCAAGTTGAGTAGAGATGTGTTTAGATGAAGTCAAAAGCTGCATCCCCTATTACTGACAGCACAAGGGAATACCTCTGAAGAGGAATATAAGCAAATATGGCTTGCTTATTCTGAAATTCTAGAAAAGTATTACATGTAGCCTGCCAATATTGACTATGATAGAATGATGTCAATATAATACAGATCAAGGAGTTCGCTCATTATCAACTCACTAAAACAAAAATTCTTTAGCTCTCAAAATATAAGCCAGGTTGATGTATAGGACCATTTTATCCTATACTTCTTGGAATAAAAGAATTATATGTTGACCTGTGCAACAAGGAGAAAATGAGGTCAATATAAACAGAATAAGCTATTCGACCCTAATCCATCCAAACAGTTGGCCCTCACAGCCATGATTGCATGGAGAGTATCAATACAGCACCGAATGGAACATTTGGTCAAAATGAACCTGCCAACAAGAACATCTGCAGCATCTGGGTGCATCTGGGCCACCTGCACTTCCGCGCTCTCTGTGTGCTTTAAGTTTCGAAAGGTTGGTCATTTGTCTTTTCCAAAGAGTTTCCCAACAGCTAACAAGACAGATCACGTCTCTCTATGTAACCTGATTAAACTTCACATGGGTGAGACCGGACTGGTCTACACCCTCCCTCACCCAGTTATTTTTCTGCCTTGTTGCGGCTGCTGCTCCACCTGGCTCAGGCACAGCTGTCATAAATCGCAGGTAACACAGCTGCATGATTTAAGTGAGTCGGCTCCAAAAATATAAGTTAAGAAAAATTTTCAATCACTTCCGGGTCTTCCTCTTCACCGAGGGACAATTCATCTTAGTGCTCACTTTATCGTGCTGTGCGATAACACCTGTGCCGAAATGGGCACGCGAGGGGTAAATAAATAAAGGACGCTTTGCGAAATCATCTGGACATTACACGCACACAAAATTTTTTTAAATCACATTTTTGAGCTGCATTAGGAAAAGGTCCAGGGAAAACCCTTGCAAGTTTAGAGGCGGGCAGAAGAGAAACTCTCAGTGCTGTTTCCAAACTTGCACTGGAGACGTAAAAGCCAGCGTGAGCTGGCAATCCCTGTGATGAGGGCATCCGTGTCTGATCGGTTCTCCTCATATGGGTAACTGTGTGCGTAAGGGGCATTCTACATGTTTCTCTTTTATGTTTTTCAATTTTTAAAACATCATGTAAACATTTGGAGACAGGTTTATGGACATCTCTACCTGGATGGTGGTTGATTTTGCCCCCAGAAACGGAGGGACCGAAATGATCATCCATAGCACCGTTTTCCTTCCTTTCAGCATCGGCCTGGGTATCTCTAGCTGTTCTCGTCGTCAGCAGAATAGCTCCCTCCTTTTGGAGTTCAGGAGAAGCAGATTGAACTGTTTGAGGATTCTGCTGTAATGTACTTATCTGGGCATCAGTTAGGTGTGTCCGAGTGCTCTGACTGGGATGGTGCCCCTGATTCTGTGAACTACCTGCCCCTCTTTAATCCATTCCTCTCCCAGCCAGAGGCGCACATCAAATGGAAGAGAAATATGACCAAAAGAAATACCTATTTCCTCACACTTTCCAGATTAAATATCTGCAGCCTCTGATAGAAACCTCTTTAAAGGGAATTAATTTCTGTATTTAAAAAACATAACAGCTCGTGGTGTTTTACTTTAGTCGCACTGGTGGGGCAATTTGTAGGCTCTCAAGTTCTTATTATAAATGTATTTTTAATCTACTACCCAGCCTGATGGGTCTCTTACTTTCCCAACTGCCATTGCCCCCTCCATTTGAGACCTTATTTGTTATCTCACGCTCAATGCTTATTCAAAAATGCATTCAATCTCTTTTTAAAAATTGGTCAGCAAGACAATATACAAAGGATGACAGAAAACACACACCCGAGCTATGCACAATCTATAATTTTCCAATGTAGAATAGGTTCCTTCCCCCCCTCCTATAGCCTCATCCAAAGGAAAAAAGGAATTATTTACATTCACAGCTTAAAAAATAATTCTAAAGCTTGTTCTCTGCACTCACCGCGGCTGGGCACCGGGGTTTGTTCTGTGGAGGCAGACTGCCCTCTGCAGGGAAGAAAGGATTTGAACTGCATCTTTCGGGCAGTCAACAAAACAAGGCAGCTGGGGTGCTAAACATAAACAAATAGTTTATCAAATGTGTTTGCTTGTAAGCAATTAAACTGCACTTACTCACCCTCAGAGAGACTCGCCCACATCCTCTGTTCTGACACTGGCTTATTCCAGAACAGTTATGGTTGTACAAGGAAACAAGAAAGAGGCAACTTCCTAGTGGATGTCGGTGCAAGGTGCCCGGTGCTATTAAAATGAACACAATGGTTCGGACTTATTTCTTCCCCCAAATCAGAGCGAGCAAAGAAGAAAACCAACGGACCAACCCCAGGCAGTCATTCCAAACCTTGTGGGTCGTGCACAGTGAGAACTGGGATTTTATACCCATTCTCTCTAGGCATTTTTTGTGATCCTGAGCTGGAATTCAGGTTGGGGGGGGGCGTAGTTAAGCTCTTTAAATGCTTAGAAAGGCACCCTTTGCTTCAAGGCTTTAGATCATGAGGTGGACCAATACTAACCACTTCATTGTAGTTTTGGGGTTTTTGTTTTTCGTTTTGTTTTGTTTTAAAGGAAAGAAGATACAAATTGAGACAGTCTAGTCTAACAACTGGGTCTTAATAACTTCTTATATTGGGGTGTGAATTAGTGACGGGGGGATAACTGGTGACTTCATTTTCTCCAGACTGCCACACTAGCTTGGCTCTGCCTGCTATGTACCAAATACCCCCTTTCATCCATGAAAATGGCAGGGATGCCTTGGCTTCTTTTGTTTCAGGAGATTTTTCTTAAGGTTGTCACACAGTGGGTTCTATAAGTAAGAAGGGCTTGAAAAGATGTCCCCGGTTAGTGGCACTTTCCATTTCTGCACATCTTTCTGGGCGATGCCTCACACTTCAACAGACACTACCGACTTTGGCTGTCATTGTTGTGTTTCCTGCTGGAGCTTCTGACTTCCCTCCTCCAGTCTCTAAATGCGACCAGCAGGGGGGCCGATGGAGTGCTCATTTTTTACATCAGTCTTATAAATTGCTTTCCCCATTAATTGTATCCATGGAAACAATACATTCGGCTGGGAAGGGACTCCTGAATAAAACTTAATGGGATTCTCAAAAAAAAAAAAGCGTGCAAGCTGGGAGATTGGGAGATGTTCCTGCAGGCCACACTAGTAATCTAGGTTCTGGGCCCCGCTGCAGGATCCATTTCTTGTCTTCGAAAACTATTTTGAATGAATCCAAATTCAAGTGAATAAAAAATAAACAAGAAAGAAAAAACAAACAAATACCTTCTTTTGCCCATTAAGAAAAAATTATGAAGGAAGGGGTGATAGAAATCATACAGCAACCCTGGACAGAATAAAAAGAAATTCCAGACATTGCCCAAGAAAGGACTCTCAGAGTGACGCTCAGAGGATCCTTCAGACTCAAGCCTTGACAACACAAGCGTGGTCAGTTCAGGACAACACAGCGGCTCTCCAAAGCAATACTCAGATGCTGAGTTAAGTCTTTAACCATGCCAGCTCATGTCAATGCTCCACACCATCCTAAATGGACATTCTAGGCAGTCACTCACATCCCTGCATCTGGCTTTCTCTATTCTCACTTCTCCCTCACTGTCCCTAATCCTGGAGGTGATTTTGGATTTTCGGGTTTTTTTTTGTGGGTTTGGTTTGGTTTTCTCTTAGCAGGAAAGTATTACAGGATCTTAAGGCAGACCTGCACACACATATTTAATTTGGGAAATGGGTGGGTAAATACCCCTTGTTAAAGCGTTAGTTATTTGTTGTAAGCTGACCACTGCGAAAAATCAGTTGTTTTTTTTTAAAGGGGTGTCATCTCTTTATAGTAAAGATAGATAGATAGGTAGATAGATAGATAGATAGATAGATAGATAAATCCATTCAATCCTATTGGATGCTTCTCTTAAAGAAGTTAGGCAGGTATGATGTAGATAAAGAAGGATGTGACTTTAAGTCTAATAATAATGCATAAATTTCAAATTATCCATGAAGGTTTTTTCTAAGCCTCAAATCATTTCTGCCTCTGGGAAAATAGCTTAAATTCTTTAAATATATAAAAATTCGGTCCCAACATTTCCTTTTATATAAATTATTCTCTCTCTGAAATGAAAGGAGGACCATGCTACATCAAGACTTCCCACCCACATTACCTCTGAAAAGCCATGTGGCTGCAAAATCCAGCAGAGAGACTGGGACTATATGCCCAACAGCCAGTGAGAAAGGAGCAGATGCCCTAAACTCAACCCAGAGTCCCACATGCTTAGTGCATTCCCTACTAATTGCCTCTGAGGTAGAGGTCCCCCCATGGCTGCTGGTTCTTGGCTACACCTTTAGCCAGATGCAAATGAAACTCAGGCAGGTAAATCCAGCAAGAACCAGACAGATGGCAGAAATCCTGAGGGAGCTGAGACTAAAGAGAGTCACAAAAGGAGCCTTGAAAATGCTTGTACTTCTGACCAAGTACTTTCCTGTTTGCTTGAAGAATTTCTCTTCCACAGGTAAATCTTTGCACAGTTGACATAAGCAGAAACATCATGCAAACACACCACTCGAAAGAACAGATTAGGCACTACAGTAATGTCAAGCAATACAGGGTGGATTTTTAAAACTCATGGTATTTTCAGAAGAGGAAGTAGTTGAAAAAAACAATTAAAATTAAATTCATGTAATTTTGTAATGGTATGAAAAAATACAATTTGTTTGTTACAAATTGGAGGTCACTTATTTAAGTAATCCTGATGTGGGATTCCCCTCTGTATACTTTAATAAAGGACTGCCTTGGGCCTATAGCAGAGCTATAGGGGAATAGAGCTAGGCAGAGAAAACTAAACTGAATGCTGGGAGAAAGGAGGCAGAGTCAGAGAGAAGCCATGTAGCCCTGCCAGAGACAGATGCCAGAATTTTAGCCCATAAGACACAGCCACGTGGCAATACACAGATTAATAGAAATGGGTTAAGTTAAGATACAAGAGTTAGCCAATAAGAAACTAGAGCAAATGGGCCAAGCAGTGATTTAAATAATATAGTTTCTGTGTGATTAT
>LOJH01030309.1:0-17151 GCA_001685095.1 Ellobius talpinus | reverse complement strand
GAAAATTTTTTAATAACAATAAAAAGTGTCTGAAATAAAAAAATGAAAAAAAAAGAACACAGAAAGATTAAGAATGGTATGGGAAACAATATAAATAATAAATTATCTACTGAAAGAAGCAATTCTGCTTCACTATAGAATTTCATCTTGACAATCAGCATCCTCCTATAATAAAAACTCAACCACCTTTCTCTTTTACCTAGTGACAGAAACAGTATGAAAAGCATCCCAAGTATTTATGTTAGGACCACCTTAAAATTTATTTCTTACTTTATTTCAAACTTTAATTTTAGCCACTTTCAAGCCTACAGTCTATTTCACAGGGACAGGGTTGAAACTGTTATTAACATTTAAAGCATAATAACTGAGGTGGACAATGAGACAACGAAATATATAGATTCAGACAGCACTTGTAGTTTAGTTAGGTTGTTACTAAGGGAGCTGACTCTGGGATGAAGGTTCCAATGAATGTAATGAATAATTATGATACACTATACAGACTGCCTTCTGAAGAAAGCTTTTCCTACAAGTCATATAAAAATGACATGTGAACTTTACCACTTTGCTTTCTTTCTTTTTCTCCTTTTATGAGACAGGGTTTCTCTGTGTAGCCCTGGTTGTCCTGGAATTCAGAGATCAACCCGCCTCTGCCTCCAGAGTGCTGGGATTAAAGGTGTGCACTACTGGGGGAGGATGACACACTATCACTTTTACCTATTAAAGGATTAAAACATACATAGTCTCTTAAAATAAGATAGCACAAGTTATTTTTAGTTTTTCCTTATTTGTGTGTGTGTGCACGCACATGTGTAACATGTGGAGCTCAGAAAACAACTTTCGAGAATGAGTTCTACTAGGGTATCTAAACTCAGGCCTTCAGATTTGTACAGAAAGTATACTGACTGACTGGGCAACCTCAGTGGTCCCAAGTTATTAAAATGTTTTAAATTAGGCCAGGCATGGTGGTATACATCTTTAATCCCAGCACCCAGAAAACAGAAGCTTCAATTTTGCACTCTCTAAATGACTTTCTCACAATAGATTTATTTTCCTTCAGTTATGACCAAATTGCAGTATACACAGATAAGTATACAAATTTCAAAAACATTCAAAAAATTTATTGTCTTTAGCAATGTTATCATATCCACTAAGACGTTTTCAATAGATTTATATTTTAAGGTGAGAACTGCAATTCACAAATATTAGCAATTTAAAGCATATATACTATATTAAAAAATTTTGCTGCCTTAATATACCTTCCAAAAGTAGTTGCCCAAAACTAACTGTATGCTTAACCTAATTTAAATAGGTTAGGGAGAAATGGCCATTTCTGTCTTCCATCTTTATTTTGAGATAAAAAAAATCTACAAAAGTCCTAAAAGACACAAGAAATTCTGTACAAGAGAAAAGTACAAAGCAGTCAAAAGAATCAGCAGATTACTTAAATTTCTATTTATAATAGTTGTAGGTATATTATTTTCCTTTGGTATTAAAGTTCCTCAAAAATTTCTCAGCAATCTTATTCATTTGTTATAGGGTAAATCATGAAAAATGCAATCAACATTTGGCAGTATGAGACACACCTAATGTCAAACAATCCTAGGTGAGAAGCCATGCAAAGAATTTCTAGTCCCCTCCTCCACACAAGAAATAAATCCCTGAACTATGAGATTAAGTTTATATAGCAACAGCTAAGGTGCTTTACTTCAGTTTGTAATTTTTATCTCCAGGACCAAATGAATCCTAAAGTCGCTGTGGCCATCACTCCTTCTGTGCTTTATAGGTAACTAAGCTAAAGGTACCATTTCATTGTGGGATAATCAGCAACCATGTGATGAGAAGCTAAGACTTTAGGCAAAGTAACATTTTGACTGCACAGTTCTCAGTAGATACTTATACCCAAAGTAATATTTTGACTGTACAGTTCTAGGTAGATACTTATACCTGTTTTTGAAAGTCTGCCTATGCTTCTGCTGCTTCCAGAACTATCACCTCTTGTCAGGACCGAGATTCCACTAAAGCTGCTAGCTTTGGTTACAGCAGGTTTCAGGTTCCGGAAGGAGCTGTCTGAATCTGTGCTGCTCCAGGGTCGTGGCTCTGAGTATTTCAACTCATTTTCAGTGCTGCTCTGATGGCTATTGGTTGATCTCCCTGAAGCATCTTTATTAACTCTGTAATTTAGAAATAAAACATTGAAAAGCTAATAGGGGGAAAAAGAAAAAATATGCAATTTTTTTTTTACCACTGACTGAAAAACATTCCAATACCTAAATATCTGGCGCCTCTGCTGGGTACCACTAGTGTCCTCATCTTGGATTCTGTTGGCATTTTAATAAGACATGCAAATTGTTATTAGCTTCCATTAGATAACAACCAGAATAGATATTAAATATTTCCTTACCTTTTGTCAATAATATAGTTTTCTTGGGAACACAGGGACTGGAAAGAAAGAAAGGCATAAAGTTTGTCAAATACATGGTCATCTGTATACTATGGTAACAACAAAAATCATACAGTAACTTAAGAGTACACCCAAGGGCTGGAGAAATCTTAGCAGCTAAAGGCTAGGCTTACAACTAAAAATATGAGTATACCTCCAAAAAGATCCAATGAATGATAATGGAATTTATCATGGCTTGGAGATATTATGATTATTTTTAATAGATACCTATCTTAGAAGTCATTTATTGTCAAAATGGATTTGAAAATTAAATAAGTCTTTTTTAAAAAAAAATGTTTTCTTTATTATTTATTATGTATACAGCATTCTGCCTGCATATACACCTGCAAGCCAGAAGAGGGCACAAGATCTCATTACAGATGGTTGTAAGCCACCATGTGGTTGCTGGGAATTGAACTCAGGACCTTTGGAAGAGCAGTCAGCGATCTTAACCTCTGAGCCATCTCTCCAGCCCCAATAAGTCTTAATAGGGGTGAATACAAGTTTCACTTATCATATATTTAAAGTCTACAGATTCTCTCTTATTCACAAATATTTGATGAGCAGTAATCAAAAGCTGATAGAGGGCCTGGGAAAATGGCTCCAAAAGTAAAAACACCTGATGCCAAGCCAGAAGACCTGAGTCCAAGCCACATGGTAAAAGAACTAACTTATGACCTTAGTTATGACTTAGCTGTCTTCTGACCTTCTTTCTCATGCACGTGCATACACATACAAATAATAAATGTAAAAAAACAAAGGCTAATTCAATCACTATAACACAGTGGCCATTCTATTTGTGGAAGTAGTTAACACACAGTAGACATGGATAAAGCAGAGAATAAGCAGATAGGCCTCAAGCGCCTATAGTCAAATTCCTCCAGTATTGTCACTCTAAGTCACTTCTGTTAGCATTACTGCGACAGTCTTCTAAATTTGCCCTACTCATTCACTTTATAGATCAGGAGCCAAAGAAAGCTTTCATGGTTCCTTGGTACAAGGATCAGGAACATGGCCAACCACCTGTTTCAACAAATAAAGATTTAATGGAACACAACCATGACTATGTATTATGGTGGCTGTCATATCAGAGTCAGTTTTGAGCAGATACACATGTGTGGCTCAAGATGCCTAAAATATCAATCACATGGCCTTTTATAGAAAAACAAAACAAAAAACAAAAACCCACACCTGAAGTTCAGCTACCATAGCAAAGGTTTAGGGCCAAGTTCCTGATATTCTCCAGTCTAAAGCTTCCTTCCTTATGCTGCCTGCCAGGCTATGTTCTGGCTACTCTAAATCATTTGATTCTTCCTGTGAGCCTCTGCAAATACTGATTTCCTCCTTGAACTTTGGGCTTTCAGAAGCTTAGTTTCCTATCCCCTCCCCAGTTCAACTTTGTAGTACTTCTCTGTCTACTGTGACTCTATTACACTTTCATGTGTCTCCGTGATTCACACACCATATTACCTGACAACCTGTCAATGGCAGTATGCCATCGAGCTTATAAAATACTGAAAATCATTAATATAATATAGATGTTGAGTTCAGCAGATTTGGATTAAAATTCCTACTCAGCCATTTTCTAGGTGTATTTATTCTGGCTACTTTGCATAGCTTTCTGTTGCCTTGGTTTCCTTATTTAATTATTTATTAAGGTTAAGTCCACTACAAACAATATAAGATTTAGTTACTGATGTTGTAAAAACCACATTTGTTATAAACTTTAAAAAAGTTATAAAAATAGCAACTCATTCCCATCCTCTATTTAGTCCTGTGGTCCACCTGTTTTCAATATTGGTAAAACTTTATAGTATTGTTCCAATGTACTATCAAATTAAGAGGAACAATATGCTTACTTCAAAAACATGACCTGATATGATATGGTTAAAAATAATATGATCAATAGCTTAAGGGGGGGCTAGAATGTTGTTAGATAAAGTCCTAAGGGTAAGTTAGCACATACATCTTGGGAAAATATTCGATCTCTAGCTCTCTGGTATTCTTCTTCTCTTTCTTCTATAGATTTGCTTCTTCTGTCATCTCTTAAACGTATTCTCATCTAAAGAGGCAAAAATGAATATTAGGAAAATGAACTATTGATATAATTAAAGCTCGCACTTAAAAAGAATGCAGTATTTTTCCTCAAGATTACCTGGCTATCATCTTTGTCAAAGCTAGAGTTATCTCTCTTAAGGATGTATCGTTTCTGAAAGTCTTCACCCCTATCGTCCTTAATGTGTTCATTAAATTTCTGATCAGGTCTGAAAAAAAGAAACAAGACAAAGGAACAAACAAATTAATGTACTGTATTTACAAAAAAGTAAAACTATATGCAGGTTAATAAAAAAGTAATATTGTTATTTATCAGTGCTGCTTAAGACACACTACTATCACCTCACTTCATCATCATAAGACTCCTCTGAGCAAAGGCTACTCTACGGGATAGTGTAGAGGCTTTTTAAAAACAGCATAGGTTCTGGGGTCATACTGTTTGGGTTCAACTCTACCTTTTGAACATAGTACTGGCTTTAAGATATGCATAACTATTTAATATTTTATTCCCATTTTCTCATATGTAAGGCGAGAATTATATAATGCATTTATCTACTTTACAGGGTTGTTCTAAGTTGAAATGAACAGTAAAGAAAGAGCACCCAGAAGAACTTGTCATTATAATAAACCCCGAGGAAACTGGGCTTCAAGAGGTTAAAGCACCTGTGAAAAGTCAAAGGGTAAGCACATGACAATGCCACAGGTGGAGCCCATGGGGTCACACTACCAGGCTGATAGCCTGTCTATGTTGTCTATGCACGGACAAAGAAAAAGCTAAGTACTGTATCACATGCATTACACTCCTACAGTATTCATGCCATAGAATGAAAGCAATTAAGGATTTTGAACTGAATTAACTAAAAACCTAAGAAACTACTTGAAAATGTATTCAAGTTGCCCAAAATTCTAAATTACATCAGAGCATAACTTTGTTTTACACTAACTGAAACAGGTTAGAAAAGGTAAGCTCTTATGTAGAGATTAACACTGGAAACCAAAGCAATGACTGTGAAGTTTAGTACGTCTTCTGTAACATAATAGTTTTTCCAGATTAGAAATGTTAGAAGTTTCACTAAACCTGGAAGACAGATAAATTATCATGGGCCTTAGACATTCAACTTGGGTTAAAATTGACCTCCAACAATATATTCTCAGCTCCAACAAGTTAATTCAACTAATATTGTGCAACTTATTACCATTTTGCATTGTAATTACTGTTTTGAAATATAACACTAAACATTTTAATATATTTAAAGAAAATCTAATAAATTCCCTATACAGCATTATTTAACACATAACTACATATGCTTACATAATACAATATATATTTTTTGTATAGTTCAAACACATATCTATATGTTTACATATAATATAAACAATATGAGAATATGACAAATAAAATTTAATTTCTTTGAGACAGTGTCTCACTGTGTAGCTCTGGTTAGCCCAGAACTTGCTTTGTAGACCAGGCTGACCTTTAACTCCCAGAGTCTACTTGTCTCTGCTTCCTAAGTGCTGGGATTAAAGGTGTGCATCACCATGCCTGGTAATCAGTAAATTTTAATCATAAACTCAAGCAATGACGTTTCAGTAAACCAAGACCAGACATTTCATTATAAATAGAATCCAAAACACATGCATAAACATTTGTTTCAGTTTAGCGACTAATTTTTGTTTTTATGATAGGGTCTCACTGCGTAACATTGGTTGGTCTGGAACTTGCTATGTAAACCAGACTGACCAGAAATGAACAGAGATTCCCCTGCCTTTACTCACTAAGACCTAGGATTAAAGTCATGTGCCACCACACTCAAATCAATTTACCAATTTTTAATAAAACACTGTAGTTGACTCCTCTACATTACACAAAGGGAGATTTAAAGATGAAAATTATCTAAACAAGATGAAAAAAATTGTACTGTAAAATGACGAATGAAACAGAGCAGATAAAAAAAAATCCATATCAAAGTAAAGGAGAAGGTGAGAGTACAACGCTTCATGACCAAAATGAGAGTCTGTTTTCTTCAGAGTTTTAAAAGTTATGTATTTAATACTGATTATGACAGTATGCCATTTGTCACAGGACTGATTTATTTACTATTATTACCTATAGCTGTACCTGTGAAAAGTCACATTTTCTTACTTGAGGCATCTGTATTTGAGTGAGAGACTCTTATTCTAAAGTGAGCTCTACAGTTTAACCAAGGCCCTGGCAACTTTTCTAAGAACAGCTGGATTCCCACACAAAATATGGCAGGCATTTCAGCTAACCTGAAGACTGTCTTACCTCTTTCTTTTAAAGATGCCTGAATTTACTGCCCTGCAATCGGCAACTTCCCGCTCCATTGAGACACCCCAGTGGACACCCGGTTGTTGACATCCACAACACCACTGGTTCAAGGCTGGAGCGGGTAATCTCCCTATGAGGAAAAGGTAAGTTTGTTTTTATTCAATGTGGAGCAGATCTCTAAGGTTTTCTGATTTACAACCTTCTTCAGATCCCAGAAGATATAAAGTAAGAATACAGTGTAACTTCAATGATCTGAAACAGTTATAATTACATTAACCCATACTTCGTAAATCTCTGCTTAACTAAATTTTTGATTACTTTTACAAATAGAACCCTAAAAACTTTTCTGACATCATTTATAGAATTCAAATAACTGAAGTTACACTGTATTGAAAACCTTAGAGAGTTGTCAGTCAAAATGTTAGTCAAAATGCCTGCTAATGTTCATGTGTTTGGGCATCCAGCAGCTCTAAGAAATGTTGAAGGGTACTGGTTAACGAGAGTAAATTTCTAGCACTTTCAATTCACCTACATCTTACTAAATACTATCCTGTTTTAGTCATTATATAATTAACTGGGAAAAGATTAACTGATAAAAGCTGTTTCAGTAAGATTAATGAATAGACATGATTAAACTAAATCAGATTTATATTTTCTAATAATCCCCAGAAATTAATAAGGACTTTCTGCCCAAGGCAATTTATTTTTTTTTGTTGTAGGAATAGTCATTTAAAATATGAAATAACACCTATTTAGTTGATAAAGACTATCTGAAATTGAGGAGCCCCAATTTTGCTTCATCAAGCAATATGGCACCTATACTGGCAAAGACTATGGTAATTGAAGGGACTAGATGAAGTAAATATAACCATGTAAAAATGAATGGTACAGATAAGACTCTGGGAGGTATTTGACCTGAGGAAAAGCAGAAAAAATAATGAAGTGAAGAACATTATTCATGGCACTTGAAATTGATTGCTACTTATCATCTTAGGTCTCTTTCTACCATTATTGAAAATGATAAAGAGAATACCATGTATGCTGGCACAGACCTATAATCCCAGTGCTACAGAGAACGAGACTAGAGGAATTTTTTATAATTCAAGGGATTGAGTGCAGATCCTTGAGCAAAGTCACGTGTTGTACCGTTGAGCTGTAAGCCCAGCCTTTTAAAAGGGCTTTCAAAAAGCAATTACTTTTAAAGCAAAGGGTTCCTTTTAACCATTTAAAAACTTTCCTCAGTAAATCAGATATGGCCCAAGAAAGGAACATAGCAGTATGGAAGACTGGAGTTTCAGTTTCTTCATATTTGAGGTAGAAAAAGGAAAAAACAAAAACAAAACAAACCAACAAAAGGAAACAAGATTTTGGAAATGATAAAGTGGTAGACGATGTGAGTGTGTCAAAATCTGAAATGCTTTTTCTTTTTTTAAATTATTTAAACAAAATTGCCTAAAGGTGGCCATGGATACCTAATTTAACTTTAAAAATTCACTAAGAGAATAGCTGTCAAACAAGGTTGATAGTATGTTCTCCGAGGTTTTTGTTGTAGCTGTGCCTCAGACAAGGCTCATCTTCCTCATCTGAATCCAGGTTTGCATTTTGTTCATAGCGAGATAAATGTACTCTTTGGCTCCATCACACAAAGTTATCATGGAATTTACCACAAATGGAAGGTGCTGTAGGAAGGCAAGTATTAGTTCACAGACAACATAACTGAACACTTACATTCTTGTGTTGCTAGTTTTGTTCACTATGACAGACTTTCCACTCTGATCAACATTGTGGTCTAATCCAAAGTAGGCAGCCACTCTGTGTAACAGCATCCTGTGGTAAGATGTCATTGGGGGAAACTTCTTACGTGGGGACCTGAAGGAAGAGAACAGCTAATTTAATAACTCAAGGAGAACTACAATGACAATTCCTTTTCTTGTTAAATGTCAGAACTTACTCATTATTACCAATGAAATCTAAAATTTCTTGTTCCAATTTCAGCAGCATCATTCTGTCCCTGAAAGAAAGGATGGAGACCCTTACATGTAAAACTTAGCACTGAAGTAATCATAAATGTCAACAGGTTATAAAATTTACTAATTTCCCCCTAAAAAGAACACTCAGAGATAGTACAAGCTTGATGCTAGTGTATTTATAAGCTCCCTAAAAAAGAAGAGTTAAGAGAATGAAAAATGATTTTTTTCGGTGTAACTTATTATGGTAGGGTTTAGCACGGAACTATATTCCCCTCCTATCTCTCTCTCCCTCTCTCTTTCTCTCTCTCACACACACACATACACACACACACACGTAGACAGGACAGTGTACACTCTAAGAGCCCAACTATGTTATCTTTAGTTCCTCAGAAACAGTGCTCTAAAGAACATGAGATTCTGTTCATAGTAACAAACACACTTATGACAAGTCAATGCTCTTCTCATTCTGTCAGCTGCTACTATGTATACCTAAGATCTTGAGAAAATTCCTCATAAAATGAAGCAAATAAATCCACCATATAAATTAATCAGTCTCAAGTGAGTTTCTGCATGTACCCCTTTGGATGACTAGGGTCCTACGCAAGGCATTTAGGCTCTAAAAGTCAATGGAGTCATTCCTCTTGGTTCTTTTGTTTTGAGACAAGGTTTCTCTGTTTAACAGCCCTGGATGTCCTGGAACTCACTCAGCAGAACAGGCAGGCAGATTTTAAATTTACAGAGATCCACCTGCCTCTGCCTACCGACCTTGGATTAAAGGCATGTGCCACCACTCCTCTTGGTTCATATACAGTGAAAATATGGCTCTACGGTTTTCCTTTACTCACTGCAGATTTCATGTTCATGTGGGAAACAAAACAAAAAACCTCACAGAAACTTAAAGTTAGAAACAGCTTTACAGACTGTTTTCTAAAGATTTTAAGTTCACGAATAGTATGGCCCAAGAAGTTCTCTAAAATAAACACTACAGAGAAGAACCTCCTAAAATTTAACACAAGAGCTGGGAGTTGATTCTTGAGTCACCTAAATACTGTGTGCATAAATACTGTGTTTGACACTCCCCATGCACTGCAAAACAAGCCCCATAAAACAGAATATCTTTTGGTTTATTCACTTATTCAACAAAAAGTTACTGTATATATTTACAATATGTACAAAAAAGAGAAAATTATGCTTCAACAATTTCAAACCCAAATCCAAAAATAAGAGTACATTTTAATGCAAATTCTAATAACATTCAATTTTTCCCTCTGACCTGATTCTTTTTTGCTATTTTATTAATAAATGGTACCACCTTCTATTTACTATGGTATGACAGAACAAGAATTTTACGTTGATTACATGCTTTGTGTCTGTGTATGATAGGGAAGCATGAGAGTATGTATACTTGTTCATGTGGGCATGCACATACATATAAGCATGCAGAGTGAGTTTAAGCTGGGTTGTCTTTCTTGATGACTTTCTGTATTATTTCCTTTTTTTAAGACAGGGTCTTTCACTGAACCTGAAACTCAGACTTGTTAGACTGGTTGGCTACTGAGCCCCTAAGATTATCCTGTCTCCATCTCTCAGCACTGAGACTATAGGCATGCCCAGCTTTTATTTTTAAAAGATTTCATTCCAGAAATGGTGGCGCACACCTTTATCCCAGCACCCAGGAGGTAGAGGCAGGTGGATTTCTGTGAGTTCAAGACCAGCATGGTCTACAGAGCGAGATTGAAGATAGACAAGGTTACACAGAGAAAACCTGTCTTGAAAAAGCAAAACAGAACAAAACAACAAACATACTTTATTTGTATATATGTATATGTATGAAGGCAAGGCTGTGGAGGCTCTTGGAAGACAGAAGGGGTACTGGGTTTCCTGGGGCTCATGATTGTAAGCAGCCTAGTATGAGTCCTGGGAACCAAATCACTGCAGCGCCTAAGCTTAGTTTTTCACATAAATGCTGGGATATAAAGGTCGGTGATCATATTTGTGATCATACTTTTCCTACTGAGCAATCTCTCCAGTCCCATTTTTTCCTACAGATTTTTTTTCATTCCTTTTAAAAGACAAGATCTTAATGACTTGTCCAGGCTGGCCTTGAACTCAAGCTGAGATCCAGAAAATTACTGAATTTGTGGTTTTCCTGCCTCAGCCCCCCGAGTAGGTGCTACTGCAGACCTGAATCATTAGGCCCCAATTTTTTTCTTGTGGTTTTGTTTTTAAACAGTCTTGTTATGTAATCCTGTCTTCCTTCAAATTTAAGTCTCTTACTTTAGCCTCCTGAATCCTCAGACTAAAGGTACACATCATCACATCCCACACAATCCTCAATGTAATTCTCCTATTGAGTTAACTATTGCTGCAAATTTTATCTAACTTCTTTGGTTCCACTGCAATGTTCCTGTGTGCCAGCAATCAGGATTTCAACATTTTTCTTGTTCTGGTCTAACCTGTTCTATGTGGAGCATGCATAATAGTCTTGTAAGAGTACTTATGTAATTAGAGCATTCCTTTAGTTTAATCTGAGAGGTTTCCCATTGCTCTTAGAATTCAAATTCTGTAATATTCCTACAAGCTAGGCACAAGCTAAGCTTCATTTTTAGAACTCACAAAATTCTCATCATCTGGACTACCTCTGTTCTAGTTCCTTAAGGAACTCTTGGACTACCTTGTTCCTTAAGCTGTTTGCCCAGAACAGCCTTTTATATTCTCTTAAAATTCTTTCGTATTTTAAAAGCATATATCATAGTTATCATTACATAAATATATGGATTATATATAACATACAAGTTCTAAACAAATTATGTTTTGCATGGGATAAATAAAACTATTTCATAAAGTCCTTACATAATCTTCCATCAAATTTTGGAAAAGATAGAGAACTTTTTCTTCCATAGAATCTGCCCCATGAAACAGATTTATCCTCTTAATGGTTAGGTCTTCTTTTTCTTTAAATTTCTTTGTACTTTTAGACTTATTTACTTTTTTTGATGCAAGTGTTTTGCCTGCATGTACATCTGTGCACCATGTGTGTGCCTGGTACATGTGGAGGACAGACGTCATCAAATCCTGTGGAACTGGAGTTAGGGAAGGCTTGTTTTTAAGCACTGAGGCATCACCCTAGATCTTTTCCATATGAACTTTTGGGGTCAAATTGAGATGATATAATTTTCACCAATTTTTCCATTTTTATAAACTCTTATTGAATAAGATAGAAACTATGAAGCAGTAGTTTATTTAATAGAATTCACAGAGCAGTGTACTTAAATTGGATTTCTGTATAGAAAATAAATAGCTGATAAAAGATATTTCAAATGTTCTTTGGGTTGAATGTGATTCTATCAGCCACTGATAGAAAGTCAGGTGTTTCTTACCTAAAACTGTAACCTATTGACTGCAGGCGATTTTCCTATTATTATCATACCTAATCATTTTAAACTAATTTTCCCCACTGTTAGTAGAATGTAGTAGAAACATAAGGAGCAGTAAGTTTCCTAAGATCTTAAGTTTACACACTGGACTTTTTAATCACTGTAGTAGTCTAAGATCCTAAGTTTTCACATCTATAAGCAAGGTTATAAATATTTTGGTAATAGACATAAGCTAAAATGAACTAATATATACTATCATTAAACACATAAAAACAAGAATTTCAATAAAAACGACATAAAACTACTTAAATAAAGGAGCAATAATATGTGGGTTTTCAGCAGCCCCAGTGGTCTGTCACCAGAACCTTCATCCATTTATAGATGGAAGCAGATTCAGAGATCCACAGTTAAGCACTGGTCCCAGCTGCTGAAGTCCAGTTGAAGAGGAGGAGGAATAATATGAATGGGGGGAGGGGGTCAAGATCAAGATAGGGAAACACAGAGATGGCTGACCTGAGCTGGGAGTTCATGGACTCTGGACTGACAGCTGGGGAGCCTGCATGGGGCCAAAGTAGGCCTTCTGCATGTGTTGACAGTTGTGTAGCTTGGTCTGTTTGAGGGGTCCCTGGAAGGGGGACCAGGATTTATCCCTGTCACATGAGCTGGCTTTTTGGAACCTATTCCCTATGATGGGATACCATGCTCAGGCTTGATGCAGTGAGCAGGAGCTTGTAACAGTGATGTAACATTACTCCAATCAAAGTAATTTTAGGTGTATTTTACAAAAATACAGAGCTAAATATGAGCAAGCCCAAATTTATTTAAAAAATATTCCTTACCACAATTAATCCATGATCTTGCTTCCTCCTCCATTATCTTACACAATATAGCTACTTGTAATACTTTTCTACCTATTAAATTCAAATATTGGGGGCTGGTTCAGTAGTTAAGAACACTGGCTGCTTGGCCAGGCAGTGGTGGCGCATGCCTTTAATCACAGCACAGATGGATCTCTGAGAGTTCAAGGCCAGCCTGGTCTATGGAGCAAGCTCCAGGACAGGCTTGCAAGTTACAGACAAACTCTGCCTTGAAAAACCCCAAAACAAAGAAACAAACAAAGAAACACAGACTGGTTGCTCTTCTACAGGACCCAGGTTCAATTCCCAGCACCCACATGGCAGCTCACAATTGTAACTCCAGTTCCAGGAGGTCTGACACCTTCATGTAGAAATAAATGCAGGCAAAACACCAATGCACATAAAATAAAATAAAAAAATTAAACTTAAACATAGGTATAAAACCAACAAGGTGTAAGATTATGTCAGTGTATGTCACTCTGTCAAACACACGGAAAATATTTCTTGCAAACAGAAATTCTAAATATTTCATTATTTACCATTTCAAATTAGGTTTAATAGTCTGAGAATTAAAACAGAGATTTAACCATCCATATAAAGGAACAAAATCAAAGGGTTGGGGCTATAGGTCAGCTTAGTATGCATGAGGCCCACCGTTCAATCTCCAGAACTGCTAAAAATAAAAATATATAAAAACTAAAAATATAGTGTTAGTGAAATAGCTCAGTAGGTAAAAAAGCTTCCTGACAAGCCTAATGACCTGGTTGGATCCTTGTGGTGGAGGCAGAGAACATACTTGAAAAAGTTGTCCTGTGACCTATACATAGTCACAATGGAAGGCACACCCACCCACATACATGCACTCAAAATGAATAAACAAATAAATGTATTAACAAGTGTAATAATTGGACAAATATATTTGGCATCTAGTAGAATTTTCTAGGACATACCAAATCCTGAAACCTTTAGTAAAAATCGTCTGTACTTAATTGTGTATCAAGTAATAATCATCTGCTTGAGAGTTCAGTGATTTAGCAAAAAATTAAATCCCTACAACACAATGACATTAGTAATAACTTATATACCAGGCATTAAATGAATTATTTACCCATTTGTTAGCTTAAATAGAACTGCATATACAAAAGAAATAACACACTGATAAAGCTGCAATGGGTGAGCAATGGAAACAGTACTAAATGAAGACCACTGTAGTGATATTTCATTTGTATGTTAATAAATAAAGCTTGCCATGAAGATCAGAAAGTAAAACAGTCGCATTGATCAGCCATACAGACCAGGCAGTGGTGGCACACACCTTTAATCCCAGTAGCCACATTAGTTTGCCATAGAAACTGGGTATAGTGGTGAATGCCTTTAATCTCAGCACTAGAGAGGAATATAAAACAGGTTCCATTTTGAGGATTCCTGGAGGCAGGATCACCATTTTGGGACTGAGGTAAAAGTAAGAGCTAGTGGTTGACTGCTTTGCTTTTCTGGTCTTCAGGTTGAACCCCAATATTTGTCTCTGGGTTTTCATTAATAGTGCTACATACCATGTATTTGGTAAGATGATTAAAATGATGGTCCAGAGGAGGAAAAAAAAATAGGAACAGAAAGCACATTGACAGCTAAAGGTTGTTTTTATAAAGAGATGTGAACAAAAAGCTCTAAAAACTTTCTTTTATAGCTACAAATACCTGTGGATATATTAAAAGCATTAAGTCACACATTAAAAAGGACAAGAAGATAATTAAAAAGCTGGTATATTTGTAAACAGAAATAGAATCACAGAACAGAGAATGTCACTTGCTGGGTTTTGTTTGGTTGTTCTTGATAAAGATTAATATGAAAGTTTTACCCATTTATTCCTGGAACCACTCAGTTCTGCAAGAAAAACATGTTAAAATAGTCAGTAGCTTTCTAATTTCCCATTCCAATGGGATACTTTGGGTACATCTATTTGGCTCTTTGTTGTTTTATCTGCTGTGAAACTGTTCTCTTGATGTAGAAGAAACTAAAAATAATATAATTAACATAATAAAGGATGTACAATAGATTTACTTAGGAGACATTAAATCACACAAAGAAAAATTTAGCTAGCCATCCCTCCAAACATCCCAAAGGTAAGTAGTCTGTTAGATAAGCAAATTTTACGAAGGCAGGATGTAGATGCTTCAGTCCTCAAAGAGCATGCATACTTCTAACAATGGCTTTCAACCTGTGGGTTGCGGCCCCTTTGGGGTAGAATGACTCTTTCACAGGTGTCACATATCAGATCTTGCATATCAGATATTTACATTATGATTGATAATAGTAGCAAAATTACATTTATTAAGTAGCAACGAAAATAGTTGTCACCATAACATGAAGATCTGTATTAAAAGGCTGCAACATTAGAAAGGTTGAGAACTACTGATCTAACAGGAAGCTCAAGGGAGCAGCACAAGGATACCACTGTTAAGTCCTGGCCTGCCATAAAGGCCCCATTTCTCTTCTTGAGAAAAGCAAAATTCTGCCAGATGGGTAAGATGACCCCAGGTAATAACTATTTTAAAAGAACAACACTGGTGTACTTAAAACATAATTCTGGCATTATCTTTGCTATGTAAATCTAGTGGCCAGACATGGAGTCTCCTGTCTCGGTTTAAGCTGTTTAAAGTGTAACCTGGGGTCGAGACCTAAGAGATGTAAGGATGACAGTATATGTAAATGCATAAGCCTAACTGTATATAAGTTAGCAAAAACTTCTATTCAAGGCCAACTTCTTTGGGCATTAGCCACAGCCAGACAGCTTTTTCAGTAAAGAGGTTTCCTTTATTCGTCTCTAAGAGTGATTTCTCACTGGGAAGGCAGATTATTTCTGTAACACTCTGGCTGACACCTAAACCAAATACCCTCAGGATTCTTCTGCCAGTTTTTGAGATCAAGTCCTTGCCTTCGTGTCTATCCTTTAAACTTAGCATTTTAAGAAAATTCTGTCCTTATCATCTGTTTAACTACCTCGGTGTAAACTCACCCCCATTAAGCTTGATCTTTACTGAGGACTTCACAATCTGTAACTCAGTGTTGACTCATGGCCTTGATAACTGGAGCCTTTAAATTGTCTATCCTGTCCTATTCTTGCCTGACTCTTAACTCAATCGTGAGACTGGCTATTAGCTCTGTCAGAAACTTACATGCTATTCTCAGTAGCATTCCATATTCAAATAATCAATTCCTAACATGATTATTTCCTGAGTATCTTTCAAACTTGCTTCCCTGTCTCTGACCTCATACTAGGGATTGAAACTTGGGCCTTATAAATACTAGTCAAGTATTCTAAAACTGAGTTATACTCCCAGCCCTTTTTTTCTTTATATTGAGATTTTAAGGCTTCCCAGCTAGCTTTGAACTTATGATCTATGGGTCTCAGTCTCTAGGGTAGCTGAGACCTCCAGAACTGTACTAGCAAGCCTGGTAGTACCTCTCTATTTGCTGACTTCTAGCCACTTTCTTTCTTTATGATATTTTATGACAAAGAAATCTCTCTAAATGTCCCCCAAAAAGTTCTTTAAAAAAAAACAAAACCAACCTCATTATATGGTATTATTCTGTTTAAAATATGGCAATTACTCAAGTTAGCATGCCATACTAAGTAATTCTTCAGTAATTCACATAACTGGCATTTCAAGGAAGACAGTTTTCATTGATCACTATTATGTTCATAGGTCTCTTTAAACATCCCTGATGTCCTAGTGGCTTTCATAATCTGCTGGGACATAAAAACAAGCAAACAAACAACAATGGGTCCTTTGCTGTTTGTTTGTGTTTCATTTTGTATTTTGAGACAGGATTTTATTTTGTAGCCCTGTAACTTTCAGCAATCCTCCTTCCTCAGTCTTAAAGTGTCAACCGTGCAGAGGTAACACATGCCTTTAATTTGAGCACTCAGGAAGCAGAGGCAGTTGGATTTTTGAGTTCAAGGTCAGCCTACTCTATAGAGTTGAGTTTCAGACGGCCAGGACTGCAAGGAAAAATCCTATGTATAGAAGAAGAAAAACAAACAAACAAGTATATGTCAATGACAATGCCCTGCTCGTCCTGTTGTGCACACACACACTTTAAGATTTTTATTTTAGGGGCTGGAGAGATGGCTCAGTGGTTAAGAGCATTGCCTGCTCTT
>LOJH01030308.1:0-17151 GCA_001685095.1 Ellobius talpinus | reverse complement strand
GGAGGAGGAGGAGGAGGAGGAGGAAGAGAAGAAGGAAGAGGAAGGAGAAGGAGGAGGAGGAAGGAGAAGGAGGAGGAGAGGGAGGAGGAGGGGGCAGGAGGAGGAGGAAGAGAATGAGGAGGAGGAGGAGGAGAAGGAGAAGAAGAAGAAGAGGAAGAGAAGGAGGAGGAGGAGAAGGAGGAGAAGGAGGAGAAGAAAAGAGATCTTTAAAAAATAGAATTGATACTCAACCTATTGGAGTCCCACTCATATAGGACAGGAAAAAATATTGATGGGCTGGCGAGATGGCTCAGCAAGGAAAGGCATTGTGTGACCAAGCCTAAAAAGTTTATTTCAATCCACTGTATCCACATGGTAGAAGAGAACAGATTCCTGAAAGTGACCCCATGGCACAGCCATACATATACACACATATACACACATGTAAAAGTTAAATAAGTATACAAATAAATATAATAAAAAATATACTGAAGAGAAACAACAGTAAGATTTGAGGAACCCTATGCTATAGAAATAGAACCCACGGATTAGATTTTCAATGTGAACAGAATGAGAAGAAATCCTGACCTAACTATATCTTTGTGAAATTACTGAACACCGTGGATGAAAAGGAGATTCAGAAGCAAACAAGCAAACTAACACACTGAATATTAGGAAAAAGAATGTCATATTCAGTCTGGCAGTGGAGGTGCATGCCTTTAATCCCAGCACTCAGGGAGGCAGAGGCAGGCGAATGTCTGTGAGTTCGAGACTAGCCTGGTCCACAGAGTAAGTTCCAGGACAGCCAGAGCTACGCAGAGAAAGAGAAACCCTGTCTTGAAAAACGAAGAAGAAAGAGGAGGAGGAAGAGGAGGAGGAGGAGGAGGAGGGAGGAGGAAGGAAGGAAGGAAGGAAGGAAGGAAGTCATATTCTTTCCAAAAGCAACTTTACAAATTCGACAATAAATTATAAAGTAGAATTCTGAGAGAAATTACTTCCCCTCCCCCAGAACTGTTAGGCAAACTAACAGTGAGTGTGAAAATAGAAATAGGTCCTCCCGTCTCCATCCCAGCCATGCAGAACCTAGAGCAACTAGCTCCCCAAGAAATGGACACACTTCTTTATGAAAACTGACAGATGTGTTTCTGCAAAATGAGGCAGAAATCGAGGAAAGGCATAGGATGCAAGCAAAAGAGATCATCCCCAGAAGGGGAAAGCAGAAGCCCTGAGAGGGGACAACCAGACCTGACTACCTCCAGGACGCAAAAGATGGTGCAAGAAGTGTGAGAGGTTTGATTCTCTTCAAAATTACTTAATAGACATTTAATAAAGTCATAGAGGATATGAAAAGGCACAGCTGTTTCAAAGAGATCTGAACTACAGGAAATGAAAGTATTTAAGAAAGGAGTCTTCATGTATTCTTTGGCCTGGCGGTGGGTAGTTAGTATTTAGAGGGTGATCATGAGGAAAGCTCTGAGCATGGGTTGCGTTGGGAGTGGAGAGGAAATGCGAGGACCATCACTGCTACACCGTAGATGTTTTAAGGCACACTTGGGACGGGATGTGGGTGTGTGCTCCCCTTTGCCCTGCTTTAGCTGTGAGTCCTTAGGCACAGGGTGGAGCCCCTCTGTGACTCAATTTCCCCATCCATAATGGGACAATCATAGCTATTGCCTCATAAGACTGGTAAAAAAATATTAAGTAGGTTAAGCAGTCAAAAACTCCTAGGGGAATTTATAGTAACATAGGAAAGACTGTGTACATATTTGGTGAGTGATCAATTACTAAACTGTATGGACATTGTGTGGCAATATGGTAAAAATGTCAGCAATTTAGCTAAACAAATGAATTTGGTTGCCTTTAGGAATCAGGAAATATAAACAACGAGAGTTTTGGCTTTAGGTTTCTGAGTGTGGTTTTAGAAAATGATTACAGGCAATAAAATAAACAAAAACTAATATCCAACAAGTTTTAAAATGAAGGGTGCGCTAAGCTTTGGCAAGGACTGCTTCACAGCCCCCCTCAGTTAATTCACGTTTCCATTTGCTGCCTAAGTGATGTCATATGTGCTTCCAAATCTCACTGAGGAACCAAGGCAGTTTGGAGAAATAAAATTGTCAATCCAGCAATCCATCACTCAGTTACGTCTGTATTAAAACCAAAACCAATCAAAAGAACAAGGTTTTCATTGCCCTAAAAGTCTTACAGGTATTAGCCTGTGATCCAAGATTAGTGGTGGAGAAACATACCTGGAAAGTCATTTCCAGCAGGGCTCCCCTCCTCCTATCTTCTGATAAAGAATTTAATAAGTAATGGAAGCAGAGACTTCCACTGTGAGGGGGAGGGGCCAGCAAGGCCATGGATGGAGAGGACGCACAGATCTTTCTCCCAAAGGTGCATTTCTTCCTCCAGACTAATGAGAGGGCCAGCTGGAACCAGAGAGCCGGTGTGGTTCTTGTGCCCGTAATGATACCCAACTGCGTCCAGGAGGAATTACGCCCCCGCCACGTACTTCACACAGCTCCTGGGATCAGAAACAAAGGCCTCAAAATCGTGTACTCTTCCCGTGATGCTCAGGCCTGGTTGTCTAGTCTGCTGCCAAATTTCAGTTTCTAGGATTTACCTGTATGTATTTCAGTCTGTCTGCCAACTCAGTATGGGTTACGGGATTTGTAAGATAATTCTAGACCATCATCATGCAGCAATTTTAGTACTCTGTTCCTCCATTTATTATAAGGAAGGTTTTATTGTGTTTGCTGATTCTCATTTGAGGAGCATCCAGAGTCCAGAGCTTTTCGGTTTTGAAGGTCCCTTCATATCCCCCATTTCCAAATCCAACGCTCATCATACTGTGCGCAGTGGGAAAACACACTTCACTCTGGGCCTTCCCCAAACTGTGGGTGTGGAGAACACAACCTCTTCTCTATAGAAGGAAATGAAGCAGACTGATCTCTGTCCTGATGTGACAGCAAGCGAATCCCTCACTGTGGGGACCTTAGGCTAAGCAAGTGACCACTCAACACACCGTCATCTAAGAGGGTGACAGTTAATCATTTGCTAAAATGGTGTGGGCCTGAAACCAGCTGATTGCTGCTCAGCTGACTGAGTTTCCCCAGCCCCCTGCCCCTGGCACTGACTTGCCATTGTCCCCTTCTTCCCAGACTGCTGGGTTTCAAGAGATTCTGACCGAGGTGGAAATTTTAGCAGTGATTGTGGGATGCCTGTGTCATGACCTCGACCACAGGGGAACCAACAACGCCTTCCAAGCTAAGTAAGTGTTCTAATTGTTGTGATTTTAATGCATTTGCCTTTCTGTTCGGAGCCAAAGGTGACGAGCGCTAAAGAGTAAAGCATTAATTTCTGGCATCGGAGGCCAAGGCCACACAGGCTTGGGCATGCATGTCATGGGGCCCATCCATCTTTATAATTCCCTATTCTTCTTTTAATTGCAAATTTGCCCTTCACGTCATGCTTGTTGATTTGGTCTGCCTCTGCTGACCTCCGTCAGAGAGCACAGTTTAGGTTTTCAAAGTCCTGTTCTCTTCCTCTCTGCCTATTTGCCTCTGTGGCATGACAAGCCGCTAGGATCTGCTCCTCTCGAGTCTGATTTTGAGGTGATTGGAATAAAAAGAGGCTCAGGAAGATTAATGAAGCAAAGAGTATTCTGTTCTTCCTATTCCCATGGAGACACGGAAAACAGACAAAGGACTCACGTAAACATAAGGATAGGTAAGCGACTGTCCACCCTGCACCTAAGTCGCATGCATAGACCAATCTGCTCCCAAGTAAGTTACACTGGTCAAGAAAGTCACTGCTTGGTGGCTCACATTGTGGCAAGGGCCACAGAACTTAGCGCGTGTTAAATTCCAGGTGTCAGGACTCCCGCAATGAGGTCAAGTCTTAATGTTCTTTAAGCTAGCTGTCTGCTAAGGAGATGGTCAGAGGCCCTGGAGACACGTTTTGGCTGGGAACAGGAGGAACAGCTCCTATAGAGAGGGGGGATTAGCTTTCAGATGACAGACTTCAAAGTTCTCCGAACAGGTAGACCTCTGCCGGCGGAAATCCTAACAGCCCACCGTGTGTTTCAGCTTTCCTCCCCCCAACACCCCCTGGGCCGGACTTTGACGTCTTGATCTGGTCTAGCAAATTGCTTTGATCATGTGTCCTCCTCTCTCCCCATCTTTCATCCTCTAGCCCAGCACTTCAAGCGCCTTCTGTCGATAGCCAATATCCAACAGTTCCTTGACCCTCTTAAACCTCTGTGACATCCAGGTCTGAAAAAAAAAAACACAGCCTTGGTTCAGTCTAACGATTCAATTTCTAGCTACCCTGCCTAGACTTGTCAAAGCCCTGGGAGAAAATATCACAGTTGTGCGAGCTTGAGACACAGTAGATAGACATCGGTTCAACTCAGCTGCGCGCTCAGGACTCCGTGTCTATCTCTGCGCGTGCGCCCCCAGCTCGGCCTGCACAGCTCTTAGCAGTTATGCACCGCCAGTGTTCTCCTTTCCCAAGCTCCACTGCCTCCCCACACCACGCTACGGATCACCTTGCCTCCTACTTCACCGAGAAAATTGAGGCCATCAATCGAGGATGCTCTCAATTTCCTCCCCTGCCACCTTCCCTCCTATCTCAGTGAAAATGCTGTCTTTCCCACGTCTGAGGCCAATCCCTCCGCCTCTGCTCAGGATCTTTCTTGCCTGGCTCCTCCAGGACCCTTTTCCATCCATCTCCCGCCTCTCTCCTGTATCTATGTTTCCCTGTCTGTGGGTGCTCTGCATCTAATTAACATGAGTAATCCTGCCCATCTTGAAAAATCCGTCTGCACCCCCACTTGTCCTTTCAGTGACAGTTCTGTTTCCTTCTTTCCTTCCCAGGCAAGTTTCTTGAGAAACTGTCTCTGTTGGTTGTCTTCATTGCCTCCAACCCCTGCCTGCACACAGGGCTTTCGATCCCCTCTCCCTAGGAAAATCGCCCTCAGTGGCCCCCTTTCAAAGCTGCTGTGCCCTTTTTCCATGGGTCCTATTTTCTTACTTCTGCTTCCTAAACTTCTCTTCGTTTTTTTTCCACAAAAAATCTTTATCTACCTACGTAGCCTTCCTCCTCAGTTGGCTTCAAGGCCTCTTTCCTGTGTCCCCCATTCCTCTCCCGCTCTCTTGACTATTTGTGCCGAGCCTTCAGCCAGTCATTCCTGAGCCCTGGCTACATTTCTCAGGGCCACGATTCACAATCGCTTATCTCCAGATCCTCCTGCCAACTGTCGGAGGTCCCAGAGTCCTCTCATTCTCAGTCTCCCCCTTCATCCGCGTCCCTCTTTCTCTGTTTCTATCCCCAGGAACGTGCAGGTTACTGGGAAGCCTCCGTGGCATCTCGGCAAGGCCGACCCCTCCTCTGCACTCCTGGATCAACTTCTATTTGCTGTAGCTCTCCTGACACCGCAGCAGCAAGCCCTGCTCTCCTCGTGTCTGACTGGCACTCTAAAAGAATCCTTCCTCTTCACAAAGGTGTCCCTGTCACTCTCCTGCTTCGTCCTCAGGCCTCCTGTGAATTGTAGATATTCATATTTGGTAATTTAGCCCCGTGAGGCTCCTTTAAATCAGACTCTGGCTCATTTCTCTGGCTTAGCACCGACTTGCTCATTCATTCATCCCATACAGAAGAGCTGTGCTCTCAGACTTGCTAATTCACGTCTTTCTGGTGTCTATTGTGCTATTTCCTACTCCAGAGAATGCCCCTCTTCTCCTTTCCCCACAGCAACTCTGAACACAGCACGTCCAGGGTTCTGTTCCATGCACTCTCCCCTCATCACTGTTCCATGCATTCAGAATGCCCTGGCAAGGTCTTTCCAAAAGTATCCACCAGCCTCCATTGTAATTGCTGGCTTTCGGATGTGCCCCTCTTCTTCTTTAAGAACTGTGACCCAGCGATGTCAGGTACGTAACAGACACACAGGAAATGTTTGCTGAATTAATGACTGGTGACTGAGTGGGTTGTATTTTAATATACCTTCTCAATGGAGTTTCTTGATCTTTTAATAAAGGTAGCCTTTTACAGATGCAGATGGTGAAACATAAGTGAAACCTATTAATGTTTATACCACATGCTCCTTTTGACAGTGTCTTATTTAAATTGAATGTCTTATTTTCCTAAGCTTCCTCTTTCCCATGCCAATGTAGACTGTCAGTTTATGTCCCCCTAGGCCCCTCTTCCCAGACCCCTATCATAGTACCAATGATGCAGAAAGAAGAGCCAACCAGTTAGAATTGTGTCTGTAACCCAGGAGTGAAGCACCTGTGCGTTCTTTTGAAGAATGACATGCACAGTGGCACAAGGTCCCAGAATACCACGACCCTCCCCAGCCAGGCTGTGCACCACACTGAATGGAGCTCTTCTCCACATTGGCCCCTTGGCAGATTAGACTGAGATCCCACCCCTAACCAGAGCCGGACCAGTAAGACATCGCTGTGTATGCCCATAACGTTGCAGCAGTTAGCTGTAGAGAGCTGAGCTGCCGCTCCCTGTAGACTCGGAACTGCTGTCGGGAGAAGCTTTGATGACGGCATACCAAGTGGATGAGAGGAGCAAGAAAGCCAGAAAGGAGTCGAGGAGGAAGATAACAGGCAGAGAGACGTCAAAAGGAAAATGTAGACGTAGAGAAAGTGAAAACAAATCAGGCATCATACCAGTCTCTCCCCATTACTTTTCCTACTTCTGGGGCATTCAGCCACTCTCATGACCCAGTCAGGGTTCCCGTGTATGAAGCTCATCGTTCCTCATTTTTGTTTCTTGCAAAAACCAGTCCCCAAGACAAGAAAAAGGATCATTTGTCTTTTCACTCTGCCAAGCCCTTGCCCTATCTTCTGTAGATAGTTTTGTCTCTGTTTTACAGCTTGTCCAAATTCATCCACCAAAATGTAGTATGACAGCAATCGGACTGAGGTCTCTGATTCCCAAACCATTCTTTAACTGCTGCACCAATGCTATCCTTGACTTTGGGACATCTGTCTTGGACTACTGACGTTGGGTTTTCAGCTTGTTAGCCATCTTGCCAGATAAGCTTTAGAAAACTAAAATATATCCTGACATTCAGCAACTCAAAATGTAGAGCACGTAGAACCGAACTGAATCTCTGCATTCAGTGTCTTAAAATTGCAAAAATGGCAATGAATGCCCCGAAATCTCAGGTTCTGGGCTGAACGACTTTCATGGATATTGGGTAAGTAATAAGTTGCTGACACTGAACTGCTTTGTGCCCTCCAGCTCCACTATCAACTCTCTGTACTCTAAGACGGTACAGAGCATTTTCTCAGACCAAGTCAGCTTGCATCCAGCTCCCCCATCAGCCCTTCCACTACCTCGTGAGGTCACATTTGGATTTACACCACCTATGGCTAGCTCGGCCTCAGTGAAGATTCCGTTTGACAGTGGATGTCAGAGTGACTTTTAACACAGCTGTTTAGTGAGTAGAGTAAGATTTCCCCAGTGAGGGCACCGTTGTTTGAAATCCCTAAGAAGCCTGGAACCTGTTCTCTGCCTTCATTCTTCAATGATGGGGTGTTTTTTTGTGTTCAAGGCCTTGCGCTAAGCATTCTGAGAGAAGTAGGGATTGCAGCCGACAATCCCTTTCCTTAAGCTCTGCACGCTCGAATCCCAGCCATTCAGATGATTTGGCAACAGAGCTAACATGCTACAGTCGTTATGTGGCAAAGCATAGGCTACCTTTTTTGTCACCTATAGGCAATTAAAAAACAAACAGGAGACTTTTAGCAAGGGAAAATTACTATATAAAATTCAAAGTACCTCTACAATAAAAAAAGTGTAATTTTAGAGCACCATTTGATTTATGCCCTTAGCCTTTCTGATAAGTGAGCCTTTGCATTTTCATATTTTATCCTTAATTTTTAAGTATTGGAGAGCGTGCAGTGAATGATCAATAGGGAGAGAGGCCACCAATACCACCGCGCTCTGAAATTGCTCTCCTCTCTTCTCTCCAGGGACAGCATGGCCCACTCAGCCCCTCTCTATTACAGCTGCCCCCGATGATTAAATATCAGTATGGCACAGCTTTGTAGTATATTCTCCTAGGAGATTCCTTCCATTCATTTCTAGCATAATCTCTTACACTCATTTCTTGGGAATGAAAACCCATCTTGTCGCTTTCGGCCAGGTCCCAGAAGTGAAATACTGGGGCACATTAATCTGCCCTGACAGCCTAATCCCATTCCTCACCACCTCCCAGCAATTCCCAGCTTCCTAATTACCTTTCATAGTTTGCCTGTTTAAAGTTTCCTCGAAGCTACGGCTGCAGACCGCTGCTAGCTCTTTTTCTCAAGGAATATGCATATCCAGGCTGTGGGGAGGGCGTACTTTGGTGTGCATGGACTTTGAGTGTCTGCATGAAGCAATGGATGTCTGTAACAGAACTGCCCCTTTTATATATATTTCCGTACATTTCTGTTCTGTGTAGCGAGAGCCTAAAAATCAAAGGCATCAGTATTTGGGTTGATCTAAGCAATAACGCACATCAGGAATTTTCACATTTATGAGTTACCATGCTTCCTCCCCCCGCTTCCCATGCACCCTGCATATACACACGTACGCATATAAATATATATGATCGTATTTCTGCAGCTACTGGGTATGTGCCCAAAGTCACTCATGATGGATATATTTACCATAGACAATCAAAATGAGATGCAGCATTAAAGTCAGTCTTCTTATATGACTGATGGAAGGTTTCTTCATTTAAAAAGCAGGAGTATATATCCATATAGTTTTACATGAAAGACATGAGCTCTTTAGAAATGGCTTTATGGCCAGCTAAGAGTGCATAAGGTGCATATCATGCCCCTCCCTGTAGAACCTTAGTGCTTGTATTTACATATCAATGCCACGGGGAATCCTACCAAGAAGTCTGAGCTTTTAAAGCCGGCATTTCTCTGAGTTATTTGACATTGGAATCCTTTTTACTTCAGCTTGTCATATCTTTTGGCATTTCAAGTTAGTAACAGTCTATATAGAATGTTTCTTGACAAAGTTTATCCCAACAGATGGGTTTATCTTCTACCACTATATTTATTTTCTGTTTTGTGTAAAGTGGCGTTTGGTCAGGGTGTTCCTAGGACATCCACAGTATGTGAGACATAAGAACATAAGAAAATGGCAGACAGAGTTCCTGGTGAGCCTTGGCCAGGAAAGAAGGCACCATGAGGTTTGAAAGTCTTAGAAGTACTGGTAGGAACCACACACAATAGTACAATCAGCGGTCTTTGTGGAAGAGAAGTATTTCTTCAGTGACTTTCCTGGGGTTAGTACTGGTTCCATTCTCTGGATGCACACTAAGATGGCTCCTTACGTACAAAAAGAAGCTGAGTATTCTGGTACAGGATTGGACAGAGAAAGCATTCTACAGAAATCTGGGAGAGTGTGTGCTTCCTGAAGGTAGGATCCACAAATTACATGTTTGTATTTCACGTTCCCGGAGCCTGACAAAATAACAGTCATCAGTGCTTGTTGTCTACATTAATGATCAGTATACATTTTTATGCTCATGTGAATGAATGAATGAATGAATGAATGAATGAATGAATGAATGAATTCCAGCATCTTCCTGCACTGAAGCCACCTTAGTATGGTTCAGTTTCAAAATTTACATTTTCTGTATCGAATGAATGTAAGATGAGATTACAGAAAGGCACAAATAGAGAATCTAATAACAAGACCCTGACCACCCTGCTGGAGGCCAGCAGTTCTGAAGCCCAGTGAGCAGGGGGAGGAAGGGCAGAGGAGAGCAAGCCTCAGTGCGCCTCCTATGGCGTCCTCTGCAGGAGGAAGGCACTAGCATCTTATCCATCCTGAATGAAGGAAACACTAAGTGACTTGTGAGCATCTATAGCTCACCTCTCATGCGGTGAAAACCAACAGGAATAAACAGAGCTTAGATGTCCCTCCTCTCCCCAGCCACTCTGTTCCCAGGGCTCATGCCCATGAGTGAAGAGTCCGGGAACAAGCCGGTTTACAGGAATGAAGGAGGGGCTCGGAGCCCGGGGTTAACTGCTATGCTAGCAGACTTCTAAATTGTGTTTTGAAAGCTCCCTTCATTGGCGGCCAACAGCCTTGTCAAAATAGAGAATCAAGTATCAGAAATGTGTGTTAGGCTTTTTATTCTGCCACTGCAGTGAGCAGCTTACAAACTGAGATTCAAACTCAGGCCTGATGATGCTAGCTGGCTCTGTGACCTTAGAAAACCTGGGAGCTTCTCTGAGCCTCTGTTTCTTTGGATGTAAAGCGAGAAAGTAATACCTCTTTTTAGTCGTTACCACAACTTGGTGGCGTTATACATCAAGGGGCAGTGTGACTCCCAGTACATGGTAGGCACTCACAGATGGTGGCTGTTATTAACAGTAATGTAAACATTATAAAATATATTATACATATATCTTTAAATATATGACACATATATTTTAAATAAATATAATATATTATATATAAAATACAAATAAATACACGTATAAATTAAATATATTATAAAATATGCTGACACAGATGTTACCGTCAGCCTCCTAGTTCAGCCATCCCCTCTCCACACAGCACCACGAACGAGTTACTTTTAAGCACCTACTCTACGTCAGGCACACAGAAGCTCAGCATCCAAGTTCAAGCCACGCTGTGTGCATTTATCACGGAAACGCCTTCTACGTAATGACAAAGGATGGCCGATCTTAAATGTTAACCCATCAGTGAGACTAGCCTGACCTCTGCCCACTCACTAGATGATGTAACGGACTTAAGGAGATAACACATACCCGACTAAAATCTAGTTCCCTCCTTCACCATTCCTCTTCATCACAAGCTCTCTTCCACCTCACCTTCCTGCTACTCAGGATGCAGTAGTGCTGAGCCTCCCCAAGGATCATGGGCCCTCTGCACCCCGGAACTGACGGCGACCTCGGGTTGTCAGGAGCCAGGCAGCCTGGGATGGAAATCCTTCTTGTGTATGGGCCCTGCCTTTCATTCTCGTACTGGCAGGATCAGCTCCAAGATGGCAATCTCTGTCATTTGCAAGTTAAAGCCAAACTCTCCTCACGAACTCCCTGCAGTAAGCCAGCAAAGAACACGAGGACCTGGATGGATCCTCATCAGAGTCCTAGAACGGCTGTTTGATTTCTTGGGTCTCTCTTGGCCCCTAGCGTGCTCAAACTCCAACTCCGAAGAAACAGCTGAGGTGAACTGTTGGAACCCTTTAAATGCTTCACTGGACTGGCCTTGTTGAGGGGTGGACTGTCCTACATATGTGAAATTTACAAATAACTCAAAGGAATCCCCACCGCAGGTATCAGTGAACACTGTGTTCATTTAAAATGGAAATGTCCATGTGTGTTTTAATTACCTATTAATAATTAACATAGACTCCTATCTACTCCCTATCTGGCACTATGACAGGCACCTTCAAGCATTTCATTGTCCCCTCATAAACAACAGATGAGGCAGACAGTGCGGGCATGATTTAAGAGACAAAGAAACTGAGCCTTAAAGTCAAGCCATAGCCACGGCTAGGTATGGAAGGAAGAGCTGTGACTTCAGATCCAAGGAGCTCTCTGGTCTTCTACACTAAGATGTGGTGTTGGACCTTGGGGGAGAATTGACACCAACAGAAGGTTTGTTAAAACACCTTAGAGTAGATAACGAAGAGTGCGGAATATTCTCCAAGTCTCTTCTTGTGGAGAGTCAGGCATATCTGATAGGAGAAAGTTCCTGTGTATATTTAGATCTATAAGGTTTAGTTCATGAAGCCTACACGGATCACAGAGCCAAAAAGTTATACACACACACATACATCCACACCGCCCTTGGTATCTGTACTGCCGCTGCCTGTTAGACTTTTTCTCGGAATCACATCTTGTCCCTCGCCAGTCTGTAAACTGCCTAAAGACAAGGACTGTGGCCTGTTTGCCATTTATCATCCACGGCATCCAGCCTAATGCATAGAAAGTTCTTGAAAAGCTTGCTTAAAGGACAAATGAAGTCCACAGCAATTACAGAGAAAGCATTTGCTCACGGTCCGCCATCAAAAGTGGTTAAGATGAAGAGTCCTGCCTACTCGGTCTTCTGCTCTCTTTCAGGAGTGACTCCGCTCTGGCCCAGCTCTACGGGACATCGGCCACCTTAGAGCATCACCATTTTAACCACGCTGTGATGATCCTTCAGAGTGAGGTGAGGCCTGTTCCACTTCTGTCCTCGACAGAAGGCCAACTACATGGTCCCGCTCCCCTGATGTGCCACGTACAAACTCAGAGAAGAGGGAACCCATGTTTACATTAAACTCAGACCCCAGTGCCTTTTGTGAACCTATCCCATGCCAGAGACCTTGTTCCAGGCCTTCCCGCGCTGCCTCACTCGGCTCTGCCGGAGGTTTTGCAGGTTTTGCAGGCACAGGATCACTTTCAGGGTACCAGGTGGAGGTTGCCTATCGCCAGAGCAGTAGCATCTTGTCTTTCTTGAAGGATGCAGTTTTGGTTTATGACAGAGTGGTCCAGCTTTCCATTCTGTGGAACCCAACACCATGCAAAGAGATGGCAAAAACAAGGAAGAGTCAAGCTTTGATAGTGAAACTGAGATGCTTATAAAAGACAAAAGAGCTGAATTTTTTGGTAGGACTGCATTTGGAAGTGAGAGATGGTTACTAACCCCAAGGCTGGGGCCAAAGCCATATGTCTCATTTTGCTTTCTGCAGCAACACGGGACTCAGAAGGGACTCTCTCTGCAGAGAAAAACAGAAACCACTGACTGACTCTGGCTGCAGCAGCTGAGTTTTTAACTTGCCAAGAAAAAAAAATCTGTCTAATTTTATGAGGCATACAGACTTTTTTTTTTTTTTTNTTTGGCCAGGAAGGGATCGTCTGTCCCCTGTTATTTTTCAGCTCTCTGGCTATGCCATTAATTATTATTATTATCATCATTAAGGCCCTGTTTCACTGGAATGGCATAATTAAATATGGAGAGTTGTTTTTTTTCCTCTAGACTATCTTGAGGAAACCTGTCTTTTGTAATATCACCAAAACCTTCAGCCTCATAACAGAGACTCACCACTCCAGAGCCTGAATGTGGGCTAGGGCAGGGCAGCCTGCCAGAAGTGCTGTTTTCATTTAGGATAAAGCTCCTACCTAAGTAAGGGCCTTGGGAGCTGGTGGAGCCAACTTCCTGTCCTCTGTGGCTCTGGAATGTGAAAGCCACATGTTAGCTGAGAGCTGGGGAGGAGGCAGAGATGGCAGGTGCTTTTGTTTAGCTTGTCTTTTCCCTGGTGGAAAATGTGATGAGTCCCTACCTCTGACTCCAGAAAGCCACCTTAGTAATCATGGGGATCATAAACAGCCTAGCGCCCTTAGGTTCGGGTCTTCTCACCGGGACACATTGGCCAGCCTCTACTCCAGTTTCTTCCCAGTGACAATGACCAGTGAACACAGAAGCAGACAACAAGTCTCAGGCCCCACATCCATTCCATTCTGCCACCAGGAAGGCATGTCATTCCTATCCCATGTTCTGACATGCAGAGCTTAGAGGTCTTGAAGAAGCTTGCCTCAAGCCTTTCTTTCTCTATCCCTGGATTTCCCATCCTGCCGTTCTTGCTGGCTCCTTACACCTAGGGCTGTTTCCCTAAGACCTACTCTCTCGCAGTGTTTGTGAGAGACTCATTTCCATTTAAGGGTCAAACCCTGAGGTGCTGTTCAAGATTAATTTGCGTATTCAATGATGCCCTGGGGCAAACTAACTTTTATAAGTGAAAGCTGATTTGACTGGCTTTGTATTCCCCCAAGAACAGCACTATTTACCTTTAAAAGCGGTAAAAGGCACAGAAAACCAGCACAAATTCAGGTGAGTTCCCTTGTCTGAAGGCAAGCTTCTACTCAGCCTTGCTCTTAAGGCTGCCTTGCTTTCCTTGAGTGAAGGTGGAGGTGTTGCTGAATCCGGGTGACCATTTTCCCAAACGTTGTAAACTACTTCTTCCCAGGCTCCAGAATGCTTGCTTGTAACTGTCCCATGAGGGGATGCTCAGGCAAAATAGAAGGAAAAAAAAAACTGTACAAAATCCTGGTCCAGCCTTCCTCCAAATCTTTGTCCTCTCAATCGCTGAATTAGAGGCCTAGAAGAGCTCATTTAAAATGACTGTTAGTATTGGACTTGGTCCCAGGTGGAGCGAACACCCTGTAGTCAGGAGGGGAGGGTTCGCCTGAAGAAATAAATCAGCTCAGCGAAGCAGATTATTACCTGACGCTTGATTCAAATGAAATTGCTAATTGATATTCTGGTCCCCTGGATAAATTAATTTACCTCTCGTGGAAAATAGCTTCTTCTTGAGAAGTCATTTGCTCCTTTTCTTCCCCACCAACCTTTGACTCTCAGTTCTAGGTTCAAAGTGATCCAGTTCCCGGGTCACATGCTTAAGAGTTCATAGTTCATGCTAAGAAAAACAGACAAAAAGAAATCCTGATTTGGCAAGCATGTGGAGTAAATGACAATCGCATTGCTGAAGGGTTTCCCACCTTGCTAACAGCAAGTCCTGGGGGCTGCCAAGTAAGTCTTCTAGAAGGAACAAAAATGCTCTCTAGCAGCATGGAGGTGAAGTTGTATTGCAGTTTTTGTTTGGTAGAAGTCATCGTTAGAGCCCCTCTGCACCCAGATAATGACTTCCCCATTCTAGCTGTTCAGAACTTAATCCAGCACACGCGTTATCAAAGCAGCCTGACAGCTCAGTGCAGGGTTCCTCACTTCAGCAGGGAGCTAGGTCTTTGAGTGGCATCCCCTGGTCACTGAAGGTTGTTTACCTACGTCCTAGCCTCTCCTAGTAAAGGGAGAAGATCTGATGCCCTCTCCTAGTCTCGGTGGGTACCTGAATACACTTACATGGATCCACAATCCATCCATACATACATACACAAAGATAGAAGTGAAAATAAATCTATATTAAAAAAGCAAAAACCTTTACCAAACTTTAAAATTTGTTCACGTTCTGATCATCTTTAGAATATAGGTAAAACCTGCAGTCATCATCTCCAGGTGGAATGGTGTGTTTGTGACTTTCTGCCTTCTCATTGCAGGGTCACAACATCTTTGCTAATTTGTCCTCCAAGGAATACAGTGACCTCATGCAGCTTCTGAAGCAGTCGATATTAGCCACCGACCTCACGCTGTACTTTGAGTAAGTATTGGAACTTGGTCTATTTGACAGATGGGTACTAACACTCCATCTTTAATTAACATCTGGGTCCATACTGAATGTTGCATTAAATTATTCCAGCTTTGCTATCGGTCCTTCCCTTAGCTAAACTCAGCTCATTGGGACAGTTTCTGCACTCTAAAAATAATTCAGGATGCTAGTGACCAGTTTGAAGTCTTCTTTATGCTGATGAGCCTTCTTTGGATCTCATGACTCTGAAGCCAAGTGCTACCCGGGATATTTCATATGCTGCCTACAACGGCTATTTCCAATATTATTTGTTTCTGTAATGGTGCTGACGGTGATGATGAACTATGTTCACGGATGGAAGCGTGGCTAGACGCTTAAGCCTGTGTTCCTTGCCCTTCTCCCTGGTTTGTACTTTGAACAGCCGTCTGTCCCCTGTTCTGTCAGTGATCACCAAAGGCTGTGGTCTTTTCTAGCTTTCCTGACGTAAAAGGCTTACCGATGCCTTGTGCCAGTTCCTACTCTTCGCTTCCCCAGCACCCAGGTGTATTTCTCCTTTTCCAGATCTGCTGTAAATTTCCAGTCCTTCCCCCTTTGAGTTCTGTAACTCATGTTCTGTTCTCTCTACTGAGATTGTCTTCCTGTCCTCTCATCTGTATTACCCGGGTGTAGGTTAGCTGCAGGAAGGGGGTCTGAAATGCTTCATTCTAATTCCCAGCCTTGTGGACACTTATCCCTGCCTTCCAGTCATTAAGGAAACCTTAAACTTAGCTTGATAGGCAAAATCCTTCCTTATTGCTCCCTCTCTATTTTCCATTCTTTTAAAAAATGTTTATTTTTAATTATATGTATATATGGGGGGGTTCATGAAAATAAGTGTTGTGCCCCTGGAGACCAGAAGCAGATGTCAAATTCTCTGGACCTGGAGTTACAGGCAGTTGTGAGTCACTAGATATAGGTGCTGAAAACCTAACTCTGGTCTTCTGCATGAACAACACAGTCTTAAACATTGAGCCATTTCTCTGACCCCACTTTTCCCTTGCATTATTATCTTTCAGTTCTCCCCTATAGCACCTGTCTGCCTTGACCATACCTGACTACATATTATCCTTTGAAACAATGCCATGTCCCTTATACCACAATCATAGCATATCATCATTCCTACGTAGAATCCGATCCCCACGCCTGCTCCACCCTCTGTCTGAACTGACTCGCCCTTTAGGGTTCGTCTCTTCTACCATTTTCCCTTTCAAGTCTTACTGGACCTTGACACCACATCAGTTATAATTAGGTTCAGTGGTAGGAAACAGAAAACCCAAAGCTGCAGTTCTCGGCTGCATACAAGAAGCACAGAGACCCACAACCTGCTGCTGGTGTGGTGGCCAATGAAGTCCTCATGGACCAGGTCTCTTCTCTCTTCCCATGACGTCAGTTTCTACCTGTTAGTCAGGGGCAATTGCTCAAGTCCCAGCGGGTCTGCTCACCTTGAGGTCAACAAGAAGATGGGATAAAGAAGGAGGCCAGAAGTAACTCAGGCCACCTTCCAAGGCACTCTGGAAGCTGCCACTTAATACTTCTGCCTACATTTCACTAGTCAGAATTTGGTTTCGTGGCCACATCTAGCATCAAGGAATGTAGGGGAAGGAAGACCTTGTTCTGAATAACCTTAGTATCTAGTAACAATGGAGACAGCAAGAAGGGATACTGGTGTAGACAATGGGCCATCCACGCCTCAGGCATTTATTACTGAATTTTGCTAGATGGATTATTGCATGGGACAGTGGAAGAAGTAAAGGCTGTGAGTATTATTGGCCTGGATTTATATTTCCTTCTGTCATCGCAATTAAGCCTGGTGGCTTGAAAACTCACTCTCCCTCCTCCTTGGAATTCTCATGATATGTCATGTCTCTAAAGGGTTAAATATAAAAGGAGAGGGCAATATGCAAGACATTCATCAGTGTGGCTATAGGATGGGGCCAGTTGAGGCTCCC
>LOJH01030307.1:0-13907 GCA_001685095.1 Ellobius talpinus | reverse complement strand
TGTGTGTCTGTCTCTCTCTCTTTCCACATACACAGAAAAATGACACAAAATGAGTTCCTACAGAGTTGAGTCCACTGTAGCACACTTCCTCATTAACTAGACAAGAACATTCGTGCTTACCAAAACTGCCGTAGACGCACCCAAAAGACTTGTTCAAACACTCAACATTGGTCAAACACCTCCTACGTACAATAAAACACCTACTCTGTACCAGGTGCTGGGTATGCAAAGGTTCTAATGAAATTCTCTGTTCCTTCAGATAACCAGGTCATGGGGGGATAGGATGAAACCGACAGCCAAGGAAATAGAGCAACAGCAACTTGATAAATCCTGAATGGGGGAGGGGGCTGCTAACAGACTGGCTCTTAAGTGAACTGTCTCACAGGTGGGGTGGATGGAGGGTATGGAAGATATGCCATGGCAAGAAGAGCCCTGAAGAACGAGGAATTTGAGAATAAATGGGGGAAGGTAGAAAAGGTAAAACTATCCCACAGACATAGCATTGGGCAGTTTTCAGAGACAATATCAAGCTGGATTGAGACATGAACAGATTAGGATCTGGGGTGAAATCTAGGGACATGGAAGAGAGAGGTCGAGGGCTGGAGCTAGGGAATGAGCCCCAACCTTTGGGTGCTCTGTCCATGTAGCACCTCACCTTGACTCTCTCATAGAGGGAAACGGGGAACCCAGGGCCACTCATATCAGGGAAAAAATGAGTCTCCCAGGGGTGCTGACCCAGACTGAATGAGCTGCTGAATTTCAAATTGAGACATGCAAGCAATAAATAGAAACCCAAGTGGGTCTGTTATTACCCGAATTAGTTTCTGCCTGAACAAATACTCAGCTTTACAGCATGCTTGCATTTTATGATATTTTAAACACCTAACCTCACACTTGATGATGCTTTTATCACATAAATGTTTCCCAATCAAAGCTGAAGATGAAAAGGAATTTTCAACAAGTACAGCTTCAGCACCACCCTCAGGAGCAGAGCCTCTTACACAGCAGGAGGACCTGGGAGGTTCCTGGCGGGCACCCCACGCCCCTCACACCTGGTTCTGAAGAGGAGATGGCCTCAGAGCCTCTCCCCCTGCTGGCCTTCACAGGCTGTTTTAAATGCTGGGGTGATCTCAAGATTTTGTTTTACTCAAATATAATTTTTAAGTATGTTTCGAAATATAGATGCAACCTAAGAATGTCCAAAGAAGAACTTCCTTAACTGGTTGCTAAGGAGAAAAGCCCCAGACTTTCCACAAAGTGGGCGGGAGAATCTGAGCTGACAGGGGCAGTCAATGGCTAGATCCCCTCATGGGGTTCATCTCCTCCTCCTTGGGGCCGCAAAATCCACCTCCGCTGACCAACTGAACACCAGATTGCCTTTCCTCATTTTTCTACTTCTCAGAGTGGCCAGCCTGAGATGTCTTATAAAACTGCAGGGAGGTATATCAACACAGCAAGACAGAGCCAGGCTCCTCCAGAAAACCCCAGAGGAAAAAGATTTCATTTGAATACAATTCTCATTTGCATGAGTCTCGCACAGGAAGCTACAATCTGAATAATTCACAATGGGTATCAGGACTCTGGGCTTGAGAACCTTCTGGGAGGTTTCATCTGATCTTCAGATGGAATTAAATTTATAGGAATATTTTCATGCCATTGCAACTGAGTTTTCATACAAAGGGCTCCCTTCCCATGAAACTATTACAATGGGACACAATTTTAAAATGACTTTTAAAACATAAGTTTGTATTGGATACACACACACAGGTGCACACACTCACAAATCCTATAATGGCTTGCTAATAACTGAAAATCAAATGTATAATTACAGGATTACTATTAACGCTACACCTAGTAAACCCCAAGGCAGGAAATAATGACTGCAAACCAAGTCAGAGACTGAATATGAACACAAAGTAGCCCCATGACCTCTAAAGTGTTGTCCATTGGCACTGCAAAGTACTGACAGCTCCTTTTGGCATCAAAACCCACTCCCCCATCCCGCCCCTGACTGGGACATGGAAAGAATGGTGATGTGCATTATTGTGGACCATCTGAGCTATAACACAGTGAGAGAATCCAGGATTGTGTCCAGGAGGAATTCTGGGTGCACGTGCCGCAAGCTGGCTGGGGGTCTATCGTCACGATGCATGAGTTGTGGACCATTATCTCATTTAGGGTTTCTCTTTGAAAGGTAACAGAGTAGACTTCATAACCCAGACTTGGGATCCATTTCCAGGATTTCTCATGCTTGTAAAACTAGCATAACTTTCTTATGCAAATGACCCCGGGAAGCTGCCCAGCTGCTCTATAGGTGGGCAGTTGCCCTAGTGAGCACATACCAGTCTGAATGCAGTAGCTGGCCTACCTCTGCTCCCCCCTGACCTGGCCACCCCCACCCCCAGGAGTAGGGGCAGTCACTGCCTGGCTGGTAAAGCTGTGCTGTCCTTCCATGGCCCTCTTCTCCCTCATCCACACATTACCGGTTTCTTTCCCACTGTGTCCTTTCCCCACAAGAGGGCCCAGAATTCGCTCTCCCATTAGAGTCCTGACAGTTGTCCAAGATGCTTGTCTAAACCTCGAAAATGAAGGCAGACTCACCTTGGAGAAAGATCATGTGTCCCAAGATTCTGTTTGCCTCTTATGTCTACACATTCTCTACTGTCTCTACTGAGATGCATTCTGAAGGGCTGACATGCAAATCTCACAGGACCTCTTGGACAAATGGTAAGATATGCGAAGAGTTTCTAGGATTCCTCTAAGGTATCCCGGACTCACAAAACTCATTTCGTTTAATAATAGAAAAGCACAGATAAGCTAAGAACAAGGTAAGCATGTATAAAGAGTACATGGGCGTGCATAGGCTCCTGTGTGTGTGTGAGCACACACACATGCACACACCCCAACTCTCCAACAAAATTGCAGAACTCTTTTGTAGAGGAAAGGCAACGCCAAAGCAAAAGGAATGAGACTCCTTGCTTAGTTCCTTCCAACATCTACTCTGTGATACTCCTCTGTGAAGATGCTGGTGAAGGTGGTGGCCAAAGGACCAAAACAACATCCTTGGCACTCTGCACAGCTCCAGGACTGGTCACCAATAGCCAGCAAAGCTCTGGAGTGGCCAACAAGGTCTTAACTGGTCAGAGTCACTGGTCCTTGCAGGTCTATGGACCCCTGGGCACCCTCTCCAGCTCAGACAGCTTCATTAGGCCTCAGTATGTGCTGTATGGAAACAGCTTGATCCAGGGACCCTTTTAGAACTGGAGATCAGCAAGTTCCATTGGTCATGAATCTGTCACTCTCAGATTGCCACGAATCCCTTCAAAAAGCAAATCTTGCTACAACCGAGTTTGTTCTGTATTCCTGCTTTCTGTTCCCTGTATTGGTTCCATCAGCTCCCTCCCCCCACCTGTCTCTGTCTCTCTTTCTCTCATGCATTAGAGCTTGAGCCTCTCCTATCTTGTCTCTGTGTAACAGGCCTGGCTGCCCTGGAACAGACCAGACTGGCCTCGAACTCACAGAGACCCAGCTGCCTCTGCCTTCCTAGTGCTGATATTAAAGGCATGCGCCACCACCTCCTAAAATCCTATCTTTCTTATTAGATCTATAAAAGTCTTCCATTATCATTGTTTTTAATCTTGACCATTTTATGTAGGCAGGTGTCTATTCGTGGCTTTCAGTTTCTTTTTAACTCATAGAGCTTTGATGTTCCTTCGGAAATATCCACGCCAAGAAACCATCCTTTTGAAATGCCAGTTGTTTGTCTTCTTGCCTCTGTGTGGTGGCAACAGAGGGCAAGGCCTTTCCTTAGCTACATTCTAATCTCCAGGGCTGAAAAAGGCCTGGCCTACAGAAGATGTTCAATAAACATCAGCTGAATGAATGGTATGCAAATTTCCTCAAGTTGGTGTGGAAAAAAATATGGGCCTTGCTGACTCAATGTCTGAATACAATGGGGAGTCTTTAAACTCAAAGACAATCAAACACAAATATCATTTGAATGGCTTTTCCATGTGGGAGGCATAATTGACACAGGAATGCTTCTTGAGCAGCAGAACGTAAACTTATTTACAACCTGGAATAATTGCCATTAGTCAAGGCGCTCATAAGAGCTATGTTACTTGTGTTTGACTTCTGTGGAGTCCTCACCCCACCCCAAACAGTCTAGGAACCAGCGCGTAAGAACCACACATCTGACCCGGCTTTCTGATATCCCAGACCTACACAACAATCCCAGTTAGTTAGCTAGTTAGTTAGTTGGTCTTCAGTGTTGGAAGGCAAGGACAAAAGCAGCAGGCTATCAGAGTGATAGTTGTGGTGTCTGCTGTCACTCTGTGACCAGAACCAAGCCAGGCACTATGACCACAGAGAGGGGAAGCAGCCACCGCACTCAGCGAGAGTGGACTTGATGGAGTTCTTACCCTGCCATCTCACAGCCCAGCTTTCAGGCAACACAATGATTGTTTGGAGGGTGAATTTTCACTTTTGTTTATTCATCCTGACCACAGCCTCCCCTCCCTCCCGAGCATGAATTTTGTTAAGTTAGTACATGATGAATAGAGGGAGCTCAGAGCATAGGAGGTCGGGCACAAGGAATAACTGTTGCTAGGGTACAGTTCATTCCCTCACACTGACCGTCTGCCAGTCTGGGAGCCTCATGCACACGTCCACTCATGCTCATTCAGTGCTTATAGAACACACACTGTGTCTCTGGCTTTGTGCTAAGCACAGAGCAGAGGCTTTTCATGGAGTTTACCTCCTAGAAAGAAAGGAAACAGCAAGAAACACAAACATACATGAATAAACAGCAAGAAACACAAACATACATGAATAAACAGCAAGAAACACAAACATACATGAATAAACAACAGCAGGTGACTCAGAGACAAGGGTGCTGATGTGAGGTACAGATAACAGAGTTGGAGGGTGATGGGACCACACAGTGACAGAAATCTCATTGATAAGATGTGTGTTCGTGCAAAGAGCACCCTGGGTGGGAGTGGGGGTAGTTGATGAAGAGACGTCTTGGCTAAAAAATTGCAGACTCTGGAAACACAGGCTCAATCTGGTCCTGGCTGGGGTTCCTTTCTTTCTCATGGAGCCACAGAACAGACTCCTGGGGTTCCTCTGGTCCTATAGCAGCAGACAACACCTTGCCAGAGCAAACGATGAGGAATGGGTGATGAGGGGCGGCCTCCGAAAAATATAAGCTTGTGTAAGGAATAGCAAAAATACCCTCCCACTATAACTGATGCAAGAGCTGGTGAATATCCCTAAGCATGAATGCAGGGCATGCTGGGTAAATGAAAGGCTTGGTGGGAGGGGAAAGTCCGTGACAGGAGGGGGAACTTGGCTTCCTGTAGGGGTAGGAGTGGAAACAGAGAGGTGGAGAACAGGGATGGGGGCTGGCCACCTCAGCACCCTACAAAGTGAGGTGAAAGCACACTCATGCCCATAACTCAGACCTACGGCAGGCAGAATTTAAAGACCATGAGTCCTACAATGCCCAAAACTAAAGACTGCAGGCCTTTAAACCCAGCCCTTGGGAGGCAGAGCTCTGTAAATCTGAGACCAGCCTGCTCTACAGATGAGTCCCAGGTCAGTCACTGCTACATAGTGAGACCCTGTATCAAAAGAAGAACTTAGCTTAGGTCAACAAGACAGCCAGTGGAAGCCCTTACTTCCAAGCCTGAGGACATGGGTTCAATTCCAGAAAGCCACACGGTAAAAAGAAAGCTAATTCCTACAGTGTCCTCTGTGTCCTCTGACGCTCACACGAATAGTGCGGCACACCCATGCTCACACACATACATTTATTTTAAATGTACAATGAACTTTAAAGAGGCCTGGGTCTCAGGTTCTCATTCAAAAACTGAAGGTCACTGACTAGCGGTAACAAACAGACACTGGTGGAAATTTGGGAACTGTCTTTTTTGTTGTTGTTGTTAGATTTATGACTCTGGGTGTCTAAGTTTCTGAGTGTTTCGCCTACGTGGATAGGTGTGCACCATGTGCATACCTGGTGTCCAGGGAGGACTGAAGAGGCTTTGGATGTGCTAGAACTAAATTACAAATGCTTATGAGCCATCATATGGGTGCTAGGAATTGAACCGAGGTCTTCTGTGAGAGCAGAAGCTAGCAAAAGGCTTAACCACTGAGCCATCTCCAGCCAGGAATGTGGGTTTGTTTGTTTATTTGAATCTTGACTTAACCCCAGTTGCATAGTTTCTCCCTGAGCAATTTTCAGGCTGAAGTTAGACTCGAGGGAGATTAGGCTCTGAAAGAGTAGGAACAGGGGGTTGATTTTATGCCTTGATCTCAGGCTGGAAACAAGCAGCCCAGCCTCTCATGAAGCTTTTTGTTAAATGTCATCTCAAAGATGTGTGTGTGTGTGTGTTTACACGTGCAGGAATATGCATATGCACATCTTTTTGCACACACACACATACACTCTGCACTCACACGCATGTGAGGCTCTCTGGGGGAGGAAAGGCTGAAGGCAAATGGGAGGTAATAAAGAAGAGATTTATCTGAAGGGCCCGAGAGGCGGGAAATTACTGGAGTCCCTGAAAACTTAACCCCATACCAGTGTCAGTATGGAAGGGGAAGGCAAGCCAGCAAGACACCTCGATTACTTGTCTTATTTGAACTGAGCCCATATTTCTATTTAATTGCTTCTCTCATTTTCTTGGGTAATAATTATAAGACTAACTTTTCAAATAAAATAAAATTGCTCCTCCGCTCGCTGCACAGGCGGTTACAGAACAGGTTAGGACGAGTTCCCCGGTCCTTTGTCCCAGAGCACTGGATTAGGAAGACAGTTCTTACCCCAGCACTCGTACTGACTTCGAGGATAAGTCACCTCACAGGGCAGATCCTTCTCCCTGCCTCAGTTTCCTGTGTGTCTCTTTCCATCCACCCAAGCCCTCTGTGTGTGGGGATGAGGGAAATGAGGAATGGGAGGAGCTTAACCATTCTACAGGGTATATGCAAATTAGTTTCAAAATGCCCTCTAGTGACCCTCTAATCTAGTCACTAGCTCATTTCTGCCATCTGGTCATCTGGTCCAGGGAGCTACCAAGGGTAGGTACCACAATGAAAAAAAATCTACAAAAGCCCTGTTCTGTTGTTTAAGAAATGAAAGCAAGCATCCTTTTACCGGCTTAATACTACATGGTGTCCAGTGAAAACCTGCCTTCTGCCTTCCTTCACTGAGACCATAGCCTTAGTCTAAAGAAAGGGTTATGACCATAAATACAAGAAAATGTGATTTTCTTTATTTTTTCTGTGAATAATATTACTAAACCCATGTATTACTGCCTATAAGTTCATGAAATTTCTGGTTGTTTTGAAATCTATTTCATTTCTCCAGCTCTCCTCTGGGTCTAGGAAGCTTATCTTCACAAATTCCATCTCTTGGGGCCCTGTGCCCCCTGGCATTGGGTTCGATCTCACCAATGAGAAACCCAGGTGTGGAGCTCAAAAGCAGGAAATTCTGGGCACTTCTCCAGGTTGGCACCGAGCTTGCGGCTGGCAGCAGTTCCTCTGGGGTTCCACCTCCCAATGGAAACCTGCTTCCTCTGTGGTCCCTGCTCCCACTGGGTGGCTCCCCTTTGATTCTCCAACCCCCCAGATACTATCTGGATTGCCTCCCAATACTCCATCCTTTCCAAACTTGGCAAGGAACTACTTGACTACTTGGCAAGATGTCTGCCTTTCTGTCTGGACCCTAGGTACATGGTGCTGTCCGGAAGCCTCTTGGTCTCTAGAGAGCAGACATTGCATTTAGGAGCAGACAATAAACTCAGCGGGCTCATTTCTTCTGGCCTTGTCGGCCAGGTCTCTCAGACAGATCTTTTCCTGACCACCTATTCTCCGCAGTGGGTTCATGTGGGAATGAAAAGGACTTGGAACAGAGCTGCAGATAATAGATCACTACAGAGTCACAAGACACACACACACACACACACACACACACACACACACACCGCCCCGAGGGCTCTTGATCCTCATGGGCCTGAGTTTTATCATGGAGAGGGGACAAGGGTTTATCTGACCTGCTCACTGCCTGTTTGGCTCAAACACAGGCATGGAAATGTTTTGGACACTGTCATGGTTCTTGCAAATGCATTACTGTTAGTATGTAAGTTGAATTTGATGGAAGGGAAATGCCTTGTTCTCTTCTCAGCCCGACTGATTTTTCAGTCTGACATGTTTACTAACCGTATTACCACAGGTAGCATGCACGATCCATGCAGGCAAAGCCCTGCACGAGTCTCTGCTGTGGTCACTGTACTGGGCTCCAACTAGCAGCATGCTACCTTGCCGGAGCCTAGAGAATCAGGCGACTCACCAATGTCCAGGACCCTCTGCTTGGCTGTGTGCTGCCGGGAATGCCAGTATTTCCAGTATTTCAGCTGTTCATCTCGGTTCTTGTCTTCACTGAAGACCACCATCACCACACTCTGCAGGGGAGAAGAGCCGCCATTACCCTCTCATTCAGTGTCCCACTACGTCACACAGACCCCACTCTGGCAGTGCTACCATGGGTATGTTTCTAGAATGTACCTTTTATTGTTTAAGAAAATACAGAGAGCTGGGCACAACAGGGCTCTGGTCTTTAATCCCAGTACTCTGGAGGCAAAAGCAGGCAAATTTCTGAGTTTGAGGTCAACCTGGTCTACAAAGTGAGTTCAAGGACAGCAAAGGCTACAAAGAGAAACCCTGTCTCAAAAAAAACAAACAAAACAAAACTGTCCAAAGAATAGGGCAATGAGATACCTCAGTGAGTTAAGGCGTTTGCTGCCAAGACTAACGACCTGAGTTAGACTTCACAGACCCAGCGGGTTGAAGGAGAGAACCAACTCCCACAAGTTATCCTCTGTGTGGGCCTTATGCATGTACACACACACACACACACACACACCACACGAACTACAAACAGCACAGAGGAACAGAACCACGTATTCTTCCCGCACCATCACAAACAATCAGACGGAGCAATCTGGCAGCTTTGCTATCACTAGAACACCAGTGGGCATTTGGTTTGCCCTGGGAATCAACTCTTCTGAAAGCTTCTGTCTTAGAGGGAACTGGTGCCCTCTAAAGCAGCAGACATCCATCTCTCAACTAGAAGAGCCTCTGGCTGGAGTGCAGCAGGTAATGAAGAGGGTTACATGGGAAATACAGAAATGCTAGGAGACAAACTCACACTGATAAACAGAGATTTAAAACCTCAGATAGTTTATAACCCAGAAATACAAGAGCAGCTATACAAGTCAATAAAATGTGATTGTTCCTTACATGAGCTAGAGAACTAATTCTATCTCACAGAAATAAGAATCCAAACCTCATTTCAGTTCCCCCATTAAACTGAATTTATATATATTCGCTCTCATTTCTGGAATGCAGACGGCAATGCCCCTGTCTCAGCCTCCGAAGTGGTGGAAGTATAGGTATGTTACCAAACCTGGTTCAGATAACATTTTCAATCAAAATGGAACAAAAGGAAATAAAATTTCCGTATTAACCAATTTTTTGTTTTGTTTCGGATTTGGGATTTTGTTTTTTTGTTTGTTTGTTTGGTTGGTTGGTTGGTTTCGGTTTTTTGAGACAGAATTTTTCTGTGTAGCCCTGTCTGTCCTAAAACTTGCTTTATAGACCAGGCTGGCCTCAAACTTGAACTTTCAGAGATCCATCTGCCTCTGCCTCCCAAGTACTGGTATTAAAGGTGTGCGCCATCATACCCATCAAAGCGGACCTCTTAGGAAACTGTTGTCCCTTCCTTAGATGGCTGCCACCATTTCAGAGTGTTTATATGGTACTGTATGGAACTCATGCATATATGGTTAAATTCTTGCCTGGAACTTAAAACTTCTTAAAGGAAAAACAAGTGCATCCCAGGTATTCTTCCCAGACACCCATGTCTGGATGGAGAACTCTGGGAGAATTTCTCTGTTTTTCTTTCCTTCAGGAAGCTCCAAGGGACAGTTTCTAGTCATAGTCGGTTTTCTTGGTGGTACTAGGGATGAAGCCCAAAGCCTCCCACAGACTAGAACTAGACAACCCCAGCACAATGCAACACCCTCATGCTTAGAAGAATTAGAGTCAGGAAGCTGGCACCTACGCCAGAGGCCCCTCCCATCTTAACTGTCATCACTTACTAGCTTCTGAAAGCCAAGTTTTCTTACATGTCACATTATAATAGTACAATGAGTTCATTATTATTAAAAAAGGGTCATGGTTAGTTTCAATAAGTTATTGGATATGTGGTATCTATATAGTCCCTCATACAGGGAAGACACTGTCACCGTGTGACCTGTTCATGCAGTGTGTCCTCCACCCTGGCTCTACCATAGGGTTGGAACATGTCAATGCTCCTCACAATGGCTAGTGTCCTGGGCACCTTGCGACCTCCATGGGTTCACCGTGCAGCAGGTATGCGGTAGGAGCACTGTGCCCTAGATGCGCTAAGGCTCCCTACTTCTCAAGCTGAAATGCTTTGTAGGACTTAGCTACGGACAGAACACAGTGGGCTGAGACTGTGGGTACAGCAGCAAGAAGCAGTATATCACAGACCAGGAAAACCTATTCTGCAGGAAACCAGGAAAGTCCTTCAGCCCTTCCTAAAGCCCGCAGTAACTTTCCTTTCAAGTAGAGACGGATTAGCTGACCCCTCCCTGTTGGCAGTGGTGGGAATATCAGATACTGGCAGGCTCCCAAAGCAGACAGCGAGGACTCCGGTGTCGTTTCCCACAAATGAGATTCATACCCATGAACCTGAAATCCCTCTGAGCTACTACTGCTGGTGGGGATGGGACCTCACCCTGTGAATTCTGGGTAAGCTGAGGGCTGCAGAAGGCTTTGGGAGACTTGTAAATGGTCCAGGACTCAGCAGGAAATATTCTCAGCTACCCTGCACCCACAAACATCCTGATTTACAGGTCAACTGAAAGCAGCTACACAGCCTATAAGCCGTGAATGAGGTAAGAGGAATTCCTTGGATACGATGAAAAAGCATGTTCAACCAAGTTGCTCCCCTGGGGTTTATTGGTTACTGATTAAAATGATAAACTGGGAGCCAATAGGTTCTCTTGCACCAAACTTTCTGAGCTATTTATTTTGGATTTTTTTTCCCATGCCATTCCACAAGGATATGAGGGAGTAATTCCAGCCCTCTGGCCACTCTGTACTTTTGAGAAATGCGGTGCATACCCTGACTTTGCTGATGGGGTGTCGGAAGCATTTGTTGTCTCCGGTCTCACTGAGGGTTATGGCATAGAACTGTCCTTTGTTGAGGTAGGTCATGGGGCCCTCCCCCTGCTTCTGACGGAGAGACTTGGTGGCTTCCAGGGTGTACTGAAATGTACCACTGTGAAGAGAGAATGAAGAGCGGTCAGCACACGCACTTGAACATTCCGACCTTCACATTGACAGAACTTTATACATATATTAGCAAACGTTTACTCTAGGTTACAGACAAAACATGCAATATAGTCCAGACCAAGGGTCAGTGCTCTATAATATCCACAGCATTTTTAACCATGGCTCATAAACCAGATGGTTTAAGTAGGGAGAAAGTCCAGGATGTGCTGGGCAAACTCATGCCAGAGAACCGTGGGGAGATCTTGGGACATTCAGCTTAAGAACAAGTCAGACATCAGTGTTTCTCTTCAGTTCATGTATTTGCCCAGTTTCCTTCATATGTAGCCACAACTTACCCAAAAATATCTGAGAATATGAAAACCCCACATTCAAACGTTCACTACTAAGCATTCTTCTCCCTCCCTAACTGGGGATTTTTCATCTCGTTTGGTTTGCTTTGCAATAAAGGGACTTGAACTCACGACCTCACTCATTCCAAGACAGTGTCCTATCACTGAGCTACATCCTCATTTTGAGAAGAGGTCTTGCTGGAGGTTAGGCTGCCCTGGAAGTTGATTGTGATCTTCTACCTCAAACTTCTGGGCAACTGGCATCATAGGTACGTGCCACAAGAGCTGGCCCTTTCTTGTTTACAGACCTGCAGAGGGATTCACAGTGAGACTACTCCAAACTGCGCTTGCAGATGATGGCTTGCGAAAACTGGCGCACTGGCTGCCTTTGCAAACAAGGTTTTATTGTAACACCAGGGTCTGGTGTTTGCTGTCTAGCTCATTGCAGAAAGAGCTGCAGATCTCTGCTCAAATAGAGTTTCTGATTTTTTAAGCTACTGTCTATAAAACAAAACACATTGACTTTTTCTAATTCTGAAGACTATATCAATTGTTTAAAATTAATATAATAGGCCTGAACCATATCTTTTCTGTTTGATTTTCCTTCCAGAAAGGCTTGTTTTGGTTACACTGTGGGATAACACACAGAAGAAGGCCACTAATAAACTCTGCTTTGTGACTCATGGGTCCCTCTCCTCTGCAGTTATGCGGCCCACTCATCCCTCAGTCTCCAAAACGCAAAGGCCACTCAAACTCAAACTCACTTACAGGATTGGGGGGAAGTCTACTTTCCGTGTTAAATACTTTTGAAATGTTTTATTTATACTTTAACTTTTAGAGTAAGAAATTATTTAACTTTTTTTTTAAAAAAATCCTCTTATTTGATAAAAATCTGAGGGTTGGTGTTAGAGAGATGGTTCAGTGGTTAAGAGCACTGCTCTTCCAGAAATCCCAGGTTTGGATCCCAACACCCACGTGACAGCTCACAACTAACTAACTCCATCCGGCTCCAGGCCATGAGAAATCCCTCTGGTGGCCTCTATGGGAACCAGGCACACACGTGATGCAGACATACATGCCAAGAAAACACCTGACACATAAAGTCATAGAATAAAATGTTAAAGGCTGTCAGTTACATGCCTCCTGGTGACCTACCTTGTTGCCTGGTCATACATGTAATCCTCAGCACCAATAGAAGCACTCCGAAATTTCTGAAAATTTTAAATTGTACAATTAAAACAGGCTGGGAATATATGTAAACATTAAAAAAACAAATGTAAACAATAATATAGTAGCAACTATATTCTATTCCCATTTCACTATCTCCCGGGAAGGGAAAATCAGTTGTTTCCAAAATATCTGCAGAGGTCCTGTGCCTTCAAACATATAAACCATTTTTTCAATTTTCTGTTTTTCCTAACACTTTATTTCAAATGCTACAAATACAAAAATCAACGGCAAACTAATTACAGAGACAAAATAACACAGCCAAAGGCGGGTTAATAAAGTGGTTAGAAGCATAGTTTCCAGAGTAGGACCAAAGGATCAATTTTTAGCTAATTTATCTGACACTTACATAAAATTGTGTGGTATTTTCTCTGTTAAGGGCAACTCATAAACCTGGTGGGGGTGAGGCCAGCCTGGTCTACAGAGCCAGTTCCAAGACAACCAGGTCTACACAGAGAAACCCTGCCCCCTCACGCCCCCCCAGAAAAGTCTATTCACGGTGTGTGATCACATTAAATAGACTAGCAAGACACTGAAAGCGTGATAGGTACAGCATGAACATTGTGTGTGGGGTGGGGTTAGATCCTAGTAAACAGTAACATGTTGACTGAACCCGGTCTTCTAACCACCTCTCCTGGCAAATGTACTCAGAGATTTTGAGAGGCGGCTCTAAGGTTAGTGTTACACCAACAGCAGTCTGGGGTGTGTGTGTGTGTGTGTGTGTGTGTGTGCGTGTGCGTGTAAGCACACTGCTACATTGACAGTTTCAGATCTTAATGCCAAGAGAAGTGAGACAGCTCAGTGTGTGAAGGGTTTTTTGTCCACAAACCTGAGGGCCTGAGTTTGATACCCAAAGCTCCCATAGTGGAAGGAGAAGACTAACATCTGTAAGTTTTCCTCTGCCTCCCCACATGCCATGGCCCACGATCACACAAAAGAACACACACACACAAGAACACACACACA
>LOJH01030304.1:0-10375 GCA_001685095.1 Ellobius talpinus | reverse complement strand
TGAAACACACACACACACACACACACACACACACACACACACACACACACAGAGCTCCACCTCCCCACCCCAGCCAATCAGAAAACAGTAACTTGGCTATGGTTCCAATCTAGTTGCTGATTTTCTCTGAGAGTGGGGATCACATTTGTCCCTTTGACGGCTGTGCCACAGCATTCGAACATGGCCTGGCCCTCTCGCTCAGCCACACAGTTCCTACTCAGGCACTCATTCATCAGACATCTACCAAAGTCCTGCTCAGTCCTGGACTCTGGGGGCAGGGCAGCCTGAAGGAGCTCCTTTTCCAACAGTGGGCTTCAAGGCTAGAGCTGTGAGTAGTGAAACAGGATCATACAAGATGGGGGGTCAGATGGATGCCTCGTCCAAAGCGGACCTGAAGACTGCTGGTCACGAAGGACCTTGAGTCACCGCTGTGGGACTCCCTGCTTCACCACTTAGTGCCTCTGTGAGCCAGGCAGCCCTTCATCCTTCTGAACCTCAGTCCCCATGGTGATAAATGACAGATTCACCCACTCCTGGAGCACCAGGAGAGAGACTGTTTATTGGAAAGAAGACAGGGAGAGAGGCCAGGAGGAAGTAACAGACTGTACTGGGAGGAAGTGGGTAAGCAGGCATTGAAGGCCTCTCCACAGCCTACATCCAGTGCTCAGCCCAAAAGGGCCACCTCCCAGGCCCTGAAATCAGCAGCTGGGGTGAACAAGCGCAAGAGTTACGGGTTGGGGTCCCAGCTCCATGGTTGCTTCTATGTGCTCTTGACTGCCACATCAACTGCCTTCCTGCCTCTGCTCTCCGAAACTGACCTTTCTAATCCTCATTGTGCAAAGACAGCTCCACCAGACCATGAGAGAAGGCTCAGTCAACAAACACTGGCAGGGCACTGACCTTGGCAGACCTTGTGGAAGGTCTGGAAACAGACACAGACGTGCTACCTCCTGCCTCTTACAACAAGATTGGCACCCCAAGGTTAAAGTGAGGGAAGAAACTAGGATTTGAGGGGCTCGTGTTCTATGTGTCTTCATAGCCAAGATCCAGTTTACATGAATTGACACTGTCAAAGCCCCATAATACATGAGAGGGAGCAGAGGGTCAGGGTTATGCAAGGAATATCCCCAAGGCCAGAACTGGAAAGTAGACATGACTGTCAATAAAATGTGTCTGTTGACACCAATCAGATACTGGTGGCACCAGACAACTGTTTGTGAGCCAGTAAATAATATGTGTGCCTGCCAGCAGATTAGGGGAGAAGGAGCCAGGAGTTGGATCTGATGCCAGGCAGAGCCCCATCCCACCCAGCTCTTTGCTAAAACCGAAAGAAGTAGTGATGGCCTTGGCAGGAGATGGCAGTGGCTGAGGACACTGGGGTCTCACTGTTCACTTAGGAAGCCCCACCCCTGGCTATACTCTCAGTTCCAAATCCTCTCTCCTTCTCTAGGAAGCTGAATATCTCTGACATGCCATCGACCCTGCTTGGTGCATGAGGCCTCTGCACCCCAGTTCATCCAGGAAGCACAGGTAAGGGTGCTGCCCAAGGTCATAGCCATGGGTGGCATTCAGGGAGCCTCTTGCCTAAGATTAAGATGAAGGGGGTCGTTCTTTCATTTCCAAGTTGGAGTGAGATGGGTCGGCTGGGGGCAGTGTGATGGCTTAGGCCGCATTGTTGGCACAATATCTTATCCAGAGCTATCTCTTAAAGCCCGAGGTGAGCATTCCCATCCCTGCTTCCAGAGGAGAAAACTGAAGCTCGGAGGCTAGCCCAGTATACAGGTCAGGGTTAGCCTAGTGTACAAGCCAGGGCTAGCCCAGAGTACAGGCCAGGCATAGGGAGAAAGCTGAATCCCCATCCACTCTCCTTGGCTGGAGTTGTTGAGGAGCCGATGCACACAGGGGGACTTGGGTAGTGGTTAACAAGTGAATGAACTGATGATTCATCTGTGACAAGACAGAGACAACTGGACCAGGACCTGTCTCTCCTGTCACCGCCAGCTCCTTGCTCTTTCCACTGAAATACAGCACCCCCCCCTCCTACCCCATCCGCGTATCTCAGTAGTGTGTCCATTGCTCGGTTCCGCAAATACAGAAGGGCCATGGATGGAGCAATCAGCCTCAGCTCTCTTGCAGGTTAGCAGGCCCAGCCTAATCGGCCCCACCCCCAGCATCCTTCCATCCACATCATCTCTTCCCCTCCACAATGTGCATAATTGTAAACTTGTTTCTTTAAATAAACAGTCTTGAGTTTCCTAGCAAATAGTCTTCTAAGAGGAGGAACGTCTCCAGGCCACCTCATATTTAGCATACAGTGATCCACATATTTGCACAGAGAGAGGGTGTGTGGATACAGAGATCGCTCAAATGCTATAGATACCGTGGCTGATCCAGATGGGAGCTATTTACGATGCTGAGTCATCCACAGGCAATGCCACTGAGGAATCCCTGGCTGGGCTCTGAGCCCCAGCACCACAGACCTCCTGGCTCTCTGCCTGAAAGTCACAGGAGAGGGGGAAGGGAGAAGAGAAGAAGACAGGGGGGACAGAGAGGAGAAATCCCATCAGGTGGGTGTTTAGGTTATAAGAAATGAAAACTTTCTCATTAGTATTTCCTGTTTCAAGCTAGTGTCCTCCACCCAGGGCGTTCCACTTTCCCAGGCCATCAGAGCCGACACTTCAATGCATAGGAAAGAAAACTGAGACCCAAGAGGGTGAGGGACCTGCCCAGTATCCCACAGAGTCAGTGGCAGAACCGATGTCACCTCCACCTTCGTGGCTACAGCATGGAGGTCTTTCTGCTCCCTGGTCATCTTCTGCAGCTCCCTGAAGAGCAATCCCTGCATCATGAAGACTTCTCACACTGCCTTCCTTGGATCCTCTAAGAAATGAACAGGATCCGGCTTCCCTGAGCTGCCCAGTGTTTGGACCAGGGCTCACGCACACTGTGTGCTCAACACCTATAGCCAACCCTAACTCAATAGCAATTCCTGGGGAACCCTAGTTCTCAGTTTGAAAAAGCACCCATTATCCCCACCCTCCCTCTTGTGTCTAAGCCAGTTCTCTATCCATATAAAGATAGGCTTCCTCCCACTTGCCACCCACTTCTGCCCAATTCTATAATGAATCAATTTTATTAATAGGCTTTGGGATAGAAACTTAACAAAGGCTTTTTGTGAAAGTCACCATTTATCTCCCTACATAGTTCACTCCTCAAAGAATTCTAATAAAGTAGTCAAATGGGATTCGGCCCCTCCATAAGATATCCATTAATCCTCTCTTTCCCTCTGTAGAGAATGTGTTTCTGTAAGCCTTGGTGGCTACAGTCCATTTGGTTGTTCTAACAGGCAGCAGAGAGAGAGGCGGAGAGCGTGGCTTTGGCATCAGGGCTGAGTTACATTCTAGCCGGTCACTTAAATGACTCTAGATTTATATTGATTATTCAGAGACCTGGACAATTTAATTGTCACATGGAATTAAATGTGGTGATGTCTGTGTGGTGCTGAGCACATCTGTACTGTTTAGTTAAGGCTTTGAGTAAATAAGCAAGCGACTGAACAATGAAGAAAAGACTCAAGACCCCTACACAGCAGACCCTAAAAAGGTCCACCTCCTAAAGGCTCTACAGCTGGTGACCAGCATTCAAACCATGACAGCAAACCTTTGGGAGGAGGCCAGAGGCATAGGATCCCCACTCCAGCCTTTCATGCATGGGAAATGTTTTTGCTCAGGGAAATTTTGAGACTGGAATCTTGATTCAAAGCAGAAACGTTTCTGGAGAGTCGGGAGTACATCTTGTTCATTGCTGGACTCTCTTTCCCTGATGATGACCTGGCTTACTAAGAGCAAGCAGCAGCACACAGTGACTCGGGCTGGTGTTGCCTGACTTGGTTTGACTTGAGCAGAGTTATCTAAGTGACAGGGGAAGTTTTGAACTTAGTAATGTATGTGGGTCCACCAAGACAAACCTTTCCAGATCTTGGGCTTAGCTTTAGCTGAGACCTGGTCTTATAGCACAAGGGAGACCCCCAAAGATGATGCTCTGAGGACATTTCAGGGCATCTCAGAGAGGACCAGGGCTATATTCAGGACTAAGGAAAATGGGTAGTTGTGTCGATATTGTCCAGGAGCACAGTAAGGTAGACTATCATTTAGAAACATTTAAAATTTGTTGGAATTTTGTCAGATTTGCTCATATTTTTAAGGCACTAGGTTCCTCTCTTTCTGGGCAAAGAGGAGCTTCATAGGGTACCTGACCTCTAAGTTAGGTGGTCAAACAAACTCTGCCATGAGAAGAGAAAGCAGGCCGAGGTCGGGAGCTAGGTAATTGCTGGGATACTTGGAAATGGCCCTCATTGGGAAGAAGATGTAAGGTCTGAGTGAGGTGTGGCTCTAATTCCAGAGTAAGTCAGATACTGTGTCTTAGGATCAGGGTGGGGATGTTTCAAGATGGCAAGACGGGGAATTTCAAAATTATCAAGGTGGCCAAAGACTAAAAGCAGAGAGGCCCAACCAGGAAGAACAGCACAGACCCACAACTCACCCCTCAGGAGTCTACAGAGAAAGTTGAACTAAATAGAACCAAGGGACAGTAACTGACTATGGGTTTGAAACGATGTCCCTATGAGTTCCAGGCTTCTGAGAAAGGATTTCATGAGACATTAAGAGGATGACTTTGGTGGGAGAGAAGTCCACCCCCCACCCCCCCACCCCCTGGATTCCTTAGCCCATTTTAATCACAGAAAAATCTCTGCTTGTATTTGTTTTCTATACTGGACTCCCATGTAAAGTTTTATTTTTAAAAGGGTCTTTGGGTTTAAAATACATATATTTGATAAGCAATGGAATTGAAAAGGCCCAAGCACCCAGAGGTAGATGGTTGGATTCAAATCCAGCTCCATCCCTCCACACTGCTGGGACTTCAGGAAGGACTGTTCTGGTCTGTAAAGCATCCTCCCAGGGGTATGTGCCACTTTAGCTGAGATGCTGCTGAATTCCCCAAAGACTCACACACACAAGATCGATGCCGTGTAAGATGACTTTAGGTGGTACACAGATGCATATCTGTTATTTCAGCAGCTCGTAATCAATGCACGTGAGAAATATGGAAGCCATATATCAAACTCTGATTTATGGAAATAATATAGCATTTTCTTGGAAGATAAATTTGTGCATTTTTAAGAAGACAAATCAATGTAAAGAGAGCTGCCAAGCAAATGAATAGTCCTTGGAAAGCAGAAATCATGGAGGGGGGCATAAATAAAATGAGGGGGTGATCTGAAACTATCCATGTAAAACACCAACCATGGTGTCTGTCGCTTAGGAAGGACTCAAAACTTTGAGTTCTTATTTCTATCTCTCTACTCTAACTTTTGTTTGTATGTGGACCTAGCGTCAAGCTCATTCACTGAGGCAAAGCAGGTGTCCAGTTCTAGGTTAAAGAAAGAACTGTATTCAAAAAAGAAAGTCAGTTGTGATGTCTCATTCTGGTAGAACATGATAAAAAAAAAAGCAGGGACAAGAGGAACATGAGTTTGAGGTTAGCCTCGGCTACATCTTTAGAGCCAGTGAGATGGCCCAGTGAGGGGAGATCCTTGTCTCCATGTCTAAAAACCTGAGTTCAATCTCCAAAACCTATGTGGTAGAGAGACCCAACCCCCAAAGGTTGTCCCTCTGACATCTACAAGAGCACACAAGCAAACCAATAAGTCAATAAACAAATACATGAGCAAATAAATGAATGCAATTCTTTAAAATATGGACAGAGCCTGAGGAACAATACCAAAGTTGTCCTTTGGTACACACATGCATTCATGCATGCATGCATACACACACACACACACACACACACACACACATAACACTTGGAATCTTGAGTCGTAATCTGTCCCTGGGCTATCAGTGTGTTGTATGAGCCTGTCTCCAGCAATGCCGGACAGTGGCAGGGAGCCCAGCTCCTAGTTAGTCACCTGGTGACAAAGGGAGACACAACACTCCACCATGCACTATGCTGGTAAGCTTGGGCATTCCACAAAGGTATTTAACTGTGTTTCTACTTATGACATTTCCTATTTACAGTAAGGTTATCAGTATGTGACCCCATCATAAATCAAGAAGGGTCTATACCAGATTCTTGCTTATATAATAGATCTCATGTTCCCTTTTTAAAAGCATATCCACTTAAGATGAGATGCTGAAATGCTTCTCTTGTTACATGCAAACTGTAGATCACTACAAGCAAAATGTACAGGAGTAAAAAAGATGAAGTAGTAATGGAACAGGAACGTCATAGGGCCTCTCAACTTAAAGCCCATGCTAGCCCATTTGCAGGGATATCTCTCACTACCATATCTCCAACCTTCAGGGGATGTATCCTAGAGGGGGCAGTGCAGGCTCCTGAGAAGGAGGAACATTGCCAAGGAAGTGACCAAGGGTTTCCTGATTGAGACAGAGGTGTAAGAGCCAGGACAGCAGCTTGGTCAAAAGTCAATAAGACTTAGGCCGTGGCTAGAAGTTGGGTCTGGAACAGATCTCAGGCCTCTGGTATTTAGCTAGGGTAATCTTTCTCTCTCTCTCTCTCTCTCTTTCTGATTTTTTTAATTGATTTTATTGAGCTATACATTTTTATCTGCTCCCCTTCCGTCCTTTCCCCTCCCCTTCAACCCTCTCCCATGATCTCCACACTCCTAATTTACTCAGGAGATCTTGCCTTTTCCTACTTTCCGTGTAGATTAGATCCATGTATGTCTCTCTTAGAGTCCTCATTGTTGTCTAAGTTTCTCTGGGATTGTGAATCATAGGCTGGTTTTCTTTGCTTTATGTCTAAAAGCCACTTATGAATGAGTACATATGATATTTGTCTTTCTGGGTCTGGGTTACCTCGCTCAGTATGATGTTTTCTAGATCCATCCATTTGTAGCAAGGCTAATATTTAAAAAAAAAATGATTGGGTGGTTCCACCAGGAGGGAATTGAGGATCCAGAAGAGATAGCCTGGGCCAGCTTAGCATTCTGAAGAACCAGGTGGAAACCCAAACTGTTCACATCAGCGCTTGAAGCGTCATATGTGAGTTTAGCTATGTTGATAATAGCATCTAATGCAAGGTTTACTGGCCTCCATAATGGGGGTTCTAGGTGTCATCAGCTACCCAGGGACTCAGAGGGTCTGGAAGAGGAGCTGGGATGGCAATTTTGAGGCCTCCTATGGGATGCATCAATTGCAGCTGAACTTGAGATTCACAGTCCCAGTGGGCCTGGCTCTGTGTACTCTGGGCCAAGAGAAAGTGTGAAAGCTAGCACACACAACATGCAGGACTGTAGCTGAGAAAGAGCTGAGATAAAAGTAAGGATGGAGCCATTCTAGGAAGCCCAAACCCTTAGGAGTCCCTTCTGAAGAGCTAAGGGACCCCCAGCAATGTGATTCCTTCAGCCTGACTTGTGGGGACAGTCTCTGGGGCCTCCTTTCTCTCACTATGGCTGGACCAGGGTCAGCACCTCAATCAGGAGTCAGTGCATAGGCTCCTAACCCCACCCCAGGCTTCTAGAATCTTCTAGATTAGAGCTCTAGGGAAGATAATGAGGCTAAACCAGTGGCCCTTGGCCTCACTGACGTCTAAGAAACACAGGACTGAAGAAACCTAAATGGCATATCCAACCTTTTAACTATGCAAAAATGGTGTTGTCATACGCAAAGCTGACAATTGAGAGCCAGGAAAGCAAGTTACAAAAAGAAAAGGGGGGGCAAAGACGCCTAATGTTTTAGGTAAATTTCCAATTTTGTATTGGGCTATAGGTCATAGGTAGGAACACCCCAAAGACGAGCTACTGACTGGGTGTTGTGAACTCTGCTGTCTGCAGGGCAATCAGAGGACAGGATGCTCCCCAGGGAGCTGTGACAACATGGTTATGTGGATCTGACTATATGACAGTCACTGCCAGCTCAAGTAATTGTCACCACACAGGCACAGGTCCTAGCTTTGTTTGTTCCCTGTTTAGTCGTTTTGTAATATTTATTTTAAAGCGAAATATCAAATCCAGACTTCTGCAGGAACAGGCTCCTACATATCATCAGTTAACAAAAGATATCAATAACGTGCTGACTGAACAATATATACCAGTCGGTCAATGCTGAATCCACTTCTGTTTGTTGCTGTAATTCAGCTGAAACGCCGCTTCCTGGAGAAAAATCTCCTGTGGTCTCCCCCTCCTTCTGCCCCGTCACCCATCTTCGGACATCCATTGACCCCTTTGCCTTCCTGGCATGATACTAAACCTCGCTGTTCTAAACACTTAGTGGTTCTTGTCTGCCGCCCTTGGGTTACAAGCTCTGAGGAATCACTATGCTAAAAGCCAGGCCCCATGCCTCCCACACAGTGCTGTGGCAGTGGCAGAGGAGGGGCTGCTGGGAAAGATAGCCAGATCACACTGTGGTGACCAAGAAAGGCTGAAGTCTGTGTGGCTTGACACAATAGTGGTCATTTCTCTCTTACGTGATGTCACCTGTACAAAAAGGAGAGCTTCCTTCCCAGCGGAGACTCTGGGAGACAGGCTGGCTTTGTCATTATAGAGCAGGGAAGGAGAGGTGAGGACCACCTGTTCTTAAACACCTCAGCCTGGAAGACATAGCTGCTGGTCCTCTTCTCGGCCATTGGCCAGTAGCCTCAGTAACTGCCTCCCTTTCAGAGATGGAGAAATTAGTGAGAGCATATATTCCCTGAGCCTATGTCCCCTACAGCAAGGATCATGACCTGCCGCCAATGTCCGGGAACTCGGGGATCTGGAGGTGACCATAAACTTCTAGAGACTCCCGCATCAGGACCCAATGTCCTCCCATAGCAATGGACTCTTCATAGCGTGTGTGTGGAAGCATTCCTTCCTTTGCACATTCAATGCGGGGCGTCCTGAAAGGCAGGAAGGGTGGGGAGAAGAACACGTGCAGTCCACGAGAGTGTGCATCTAACAGGCCTGTGCACCCTAGGGCCTCCACTGACATCATTTCTCTTCCTTTTCTCCATTGAGTCTGGAGACAGCGAGACTGGTGTCCCACCAGTAACTCCCAGCTGCCGCCACTGGCTCGCATACCATTGAGTCTGGAGACAGCGAGACTGGTGTCCCACCAGTAACTCCCAGCTGCTGCCACTTGCTCACATACCTCCAATGACAAGATTTTCATAACCTCCCACACCCTCTCCAATATCCTGCTCTGTGTTCGACCACTCCCATAACATGCATCATGAGAGGACCTACTGTCCCAAGGGAATGAGGTTTAAGGAAAGGGATCTGCCCCATCCCCCCTGACCAATCACCACTTTGGCCTCCAGAAGTTGTTCTCTTGAGCTAAGTGTGGTGAGGATGGAGGTGGTGGGAACAGAGGTCTGTGTGCCCATTTGTGCTTCAGCAACAAAAGAAAAGGAAAAGAAAGAAAGAAATCCATTCTGTGGGACACCAAGTGTAAATATGTAAATTAGGGTCATTTATAGCCTAGAGAATAGACGTTGCTAGAACAGTGGTTCTCAACCTGTGGGTCACAGTCCCTTAGGGTTTAAATGATCCTTCCACAGGGGTCACCTAAGATCATCGGAAAACGCAGGTATTTACATTACAATTCATAACAGTAGCAAAATTACAGTTATGAAGTAGCAACAAAAATACTTTTATGGTTGGGGGTCAGCACAACATGAGGGACTGAATTAAAGGGTCACAGTGTTAGGAAGGCTGAGAACCACTGCTCTAGAAAGTGTGTCAACAGACAACAAAAAAAGGTCTACCTACCTCAAACGATGGACTCCCTAGTAGGGCAAACAGGAGCCTAAAATAGTAACAGCTTCCTAAACCAGGTCTAGTGGCATACACCCTTAATCCAGTACTCAGGAAACAGAGGCAGACAAATCTCTGTAAGTTCAAGGCTATCTTGGCCTACATAGCAAGTTCCAGGACAGCCAGGACTACTACTTTTGTTGTTGTTGTTGTTTCTCTTAAGGAAAAAATACTTTATTGTTAATATCCTTTACTTTCAAAAATACATGTGATTATATTAGAATCTCAAAAAATAAGAAATAATTTGAAATTTTTTAATTGATTTTATTGAGCTATACATTTTCTTCTGCTTCCCTCCATTCTTTTTCCCTCCCCTTCTACCTTCTCCCAGGATTCCCACACTCCCATTTACTCAGGATATCTTGTCTTTTTTACTTCCCATGTAGATTAGATCCATGTATGTCTCTCTTAGGGTCCTCTTTGTTGTCTAGATTCTCTGGAATTGTGATTGTAGGCTGGTTTTTGCTTGCTTTATGTCTAAAAGCCACTTATGAGTAGTGCATATGATATTTGTCTTTCTGGGTCTGAGTTACCTCACTCAATATAATGTTTTCTAGATCC
>LOJH01030303.1:0-17153 GCA_001685095.1 Ellobius talpinus | reverse complement strand
CTGCCAGGTCCCAGCGCCCAAACAGGCTGAGCTGGGGGATCTATGGCCCCAAAGGAGGGAAGGGTGGAGGTGCCTGATTGCAAGCTGGGATGGGGTCGGAAGCTAGGAGCAGTAGTCGGGGTTAGGAGCCCCTGCAGAATGAGCAGGAAGTTAAGCTGATGAAGGATGTCTGAGCTCCATTTCCAAGGGTCAGGAATGCACTCACCCCTCCAATGGATCTTCTGGTAGAGCGGATATGTTCATTTTCAAAAATAAAAATTGATTTCCACAGCTGGGCTTTCGTGGTGCAAACCTTTAATCCCAGTACTCAAGTAGAGATGAAGCCAGATCTCTGGGAGGTAGAGGTCAGCCTGTTTTACAAGAGCTAATTTCAGGGCAGGCTCCAAAGTAATAGAGAAACCCTGTCTCAAAGAACCAAAAAACATATTAATTGCCAAAACTTATATATAGAATTTCTTGAAAATGGTGAATAGCCCAATACAAAAATCAAAATCTAAAGCCGATTCTTTAGGATGCCAAGAATAAATTAGCATTTTATCCAAAGCCTCTGCTTGATTGCTTTTGCATAAACAATAGACTTTAGAAAATATTCAGGAATAAATTATTGTAAGTATTTTTAGCAATCATGAAAATTCATATAATCACAGGACATTTAGTAACCATTGCTGTTATGAGAGCAACCATTTTCTTTGTGTCTTAAGTATTAACCAAATACCTAGGTATTTTTTTGGGGGCAAATTCAACAAACTTCCTACTCAAGTTCCCTAGGAGTACAGAATTCCCAGTGCAAAGTATAGAGAAGCTATTGGTATAATTGTTCTGACAATGTACTAAGTTTCTTATGAGTAGTTAAATATGCTCAACCTAAGTTGCTTCTATGCAATTTAATTTCTTATTCTTCTCCCAAACTGTATCTCCTAGAAAAACATTCCAGCATTTATTCCTATTACAAACTCTCAGAGGTTAAGAGAAACTGGGGGTAAACTGCCATAAACATTAAACAAATTCCCTGTGGACACAAAATTCTAAAAGAACTTATCAAGTGATTAAAAAAAATTCCATAAGTCACCTCGCTGTCCCAGTATGTTCTTGACCAGAAATTCTTTTATTGGGTTTATTGCAAGATCAGACTGTGTGAAATGAAACTATAGGTTGTAGAACTGGAAATGAGATAATGATAGTGGGAAAGAGGTGCTTAGGAGCATGGGGAATGGTGAGAGACACAGCAGAAAGAGAGGAGGCTGTGTGATGTAGGAGGAAATGTACAAGGGTTTCAGGTTAGTGGGACAGAAGACAGGTTAGAAGTAATCAAACTGTATGGAAATAGCACTCTGAAACCTAATATTGTACATCTTAATAAAAAATTGCAAAATAAATCATAACAAACACAAATAATTAGTGGTAGTAACAGCAGAATTCTCCCAGTAATCACTATTTCTTATCTATACAATAGTGTTATTTCTAATAGGAACATTAGATCCCACCAATAATTGTATAACTGTATTCATCTGACTATAACTGGAGGTTTCCCTCCCACTCACCAGTTCCTGAATAAATACTCAGAAGCTTAATAATACTTATAAATTCTTGGTCAATGGCTCAGGCTTATTACTAGTTAGGTCATACATTTAAAATAACCCATTTATTAATGTATGTATTGCCACATGTCCATGGCTTTTACTGGTCTACTGGCATGTTGTTCTTTGGGCAGCTGTTGGCATCACAGTGACTCTGCCTTTCTTCTTCTGTGTCTCTGCATGGATTTCCAGTCTGACTCTGTCCTGCCTTGTCATTCACCAAAGTAGCTTCATTTATCAACCAATGAGAACAACACATATTACAGGACACAGAAAGAAATCCCACAGCATTTCTACTTTTCTGTCCAATCAAAAAAGGAGGTTTTAACTTTAATATAATAAACTTCTTATAACCAAACAGTTATCAATCAAGAATTACAGTTATAATAGATAGTCTATTTGTATTTGGCAAATTTTGATAAAACATTTAATTATCTATCTTGATGAGTCTAAAGTTTTATATCTTATTACCATTTTCTTATAATTAAGGAGAACTATAATTAAAACTACTAGTCTTCAACTTCATTAAAGATATTATTACCTGAGTAAAGAGGAAGTGCATTGCAAGCAATTCTGAACCACTAGAAATGACAGAGACATCTGTCTGCCTACACTAATACACAAAGTTCTTCTGTAATGTTGGGGTGTTGTAAGGTGGCACATTGGGGCAACATCTGTTGGGGTTCATCCTTGACAGAGTTCACATGTTCCAAAATAGATACATGAGGATTAGAATAATTAAGCAAAAGGATAAGACATATCAGAGAAATGAAAGACAGAAACACAGAACAGCACTGGGAGAGAAATTCAGTGAGTACTGAATCTGCCCACATTTATTTTCCACATGATACTTTACTATGAAAGGGGAAAGAACAGACTTCATTAACATGATATAAGGAATAGACCAAATGTCCTGTAGGCAACCACTCCCTGGAACCTCTGGCCAATCTCCTTGAATGAGCAGAAATAGTCCTGAATTCTCTGATCATTGGTCAAGGTAGAGCAGATCCACCTCTATGGGCCATCTTCATGTTCAAAACACCAAGAAGCTATACCCCAGGTCAGGATCTCTTGTTTGTAGTCACACCTGTTGTCAACAACTTTGAAAGAGTAAAAATAAGCTCAAACTCTCTGATCTATAGTCAAGGTGGAACAGGACTCATATTTGTTGGCACCAACATTGAGGCATTCATCTTTAGCCTATAGGTATAGAGTATCTGGTAGACTTTTCAGTGAAGCAGGGTATTTAAATAATTGTCTCGCCTATCTTGGCGAAATTCATCAGCTGATTTCCTCTGTATTCTGAAGAATGTCTGGCAATTTCTTCTGTGAAGCAGGAACCTGAAGGGCCATTCTACCTTCTATTGGCAAATATTTATGGTCATTTTCCTGTGGGTCCTGCTTTTTGAGTTTATACAATACGCCATCAAGTAGTCTAGACAAGAACAGTATTAGTCTAAATGACCAGCCTTGCCTCACTGAAAGTAAATTTTATAAGAAGCTTTTTTCCTGATGCCCATCATCCTCTTTGAAGTTATTGGTACTGCCAGGAGATGTGTCTCACTGTCAAGAAAAGTCTGTTTTTCAAATATTTATATATTTGAAATGCTATATTTTATTTTTTTTGAAAATTATATTTTAAATGCTATATTCTGTAGGTCTTGAAAAATGCTTGAAGATTACCTATCTAATTGAAATATATCTTTGCATACCTTAAAACCTAACTAATATGGCTATTAGTTGACTATTATAGATGACTATTAGTCTATATTTTTAATTATATATTACATTTTTAATAAATACAATACCTTCACTTTACATAAATATAATACCTTAAACAATAATATAAAGACACATACAGCATAGTAAAATTGACCTTAAATTTGTATCAATAAGCCAAAATCCATACCAATATAAAGTATTTTGAGATTAACAGTTGTTTTTTTTGGATGAAAGTAGATTCAATAATCTAACCCCTTTGTAATTGAAGGTTTTTCTCCTCCCTGACAGTTCCTGCACTCTGGTGCATAATATTAATTACAAACTGTTTGGCCTATTAGCTCAGTATTATTATTAACTAGCTCTTACAACTGAAACTAACCCTTTTCTATTAGTTTATATTTTACCATGAGGTTTGTGGCTTGTTATCTCATGTTTTGCTTTTCTGATAGTTCTGGCATCTCCCCCACTCTGCCTTCTTTTTCCTTTTATCTTTGCTTGGATTTTCTGCCTGGCTCTATTCTGCGTGGCTATTGGCCAAATCAGTTTATTTATTAACCAATAATAATAAAATATATTCAAAGCATGCAGAAGGGCATCTCACAATACCCCTTTTTAAAAATCATAATAACCCTACCCTTTTCCCCGTGATTTCTATATCATATCCCCCTTTTGTCTTTAGGAAGAGAATAACTATGACCATTAACTATGTGTAACCAACCCTCTTTAAATGAAACTAACCATTCATAAACAATATTTTGGCAATTTGTGTGTACGTCTCTAGACTACTTCCTGATGATTGGTGGGTGCTGGGATCTTATGGGAACTCAAAGAAAAATCCCGGGAAGACCAGTTATAAACTTTATTGATAGATATCACCTGTAAAGATTTAGGAGGTCTCCCTTGATCAAATCTGTTTTATGTTAACTTGGAACAAATCCATAGCCTCCTGTTTCCTATGGAAACAAAAGCAAAATACCTCTCCAAAGCAATGCATCTTGTAAGTTCCATTTTCTAAATATATATTTTAGACTTCTGTCTTAAACCTATGACTTTTTTGAATTATTTAGATTGGTATATTTTATCAACATCCTTTTCTATCCCATGTCTTTCAAAAAGTCTCTTGACCATCAGCTATCAAAAAATTCTTAATCAACACAATATCATATCTGTGAATTTCCTATTTTTATGTGGTTTATTTTTATTATTTTATTTCTCTCTTTAAATATTTATTTTAAAATTATTCTTTTCTGTGTTTTTCAATACCCTTTTATTTCTTTCTTATGCTTATGCACATTGCAAAATATATTGAAACCTGTTTAGAAGTTTTTTTTTATCTGAAAAACTCTCTATCTTTTTTTTTATTTTGTATCTTTTAGGCTTTTTTTGACCATGTGAGCAAATCTTTAAACTTCTAAACAGCACAAAAGTCTATTTGTGGCTTTGGCAGCTGGTTCTGCCTGCTTCTCAGGTGATAAACGTCTCACAGCCCACTTGAAGGTTCGTTACCAAAAACAGCATTACTAAGGCTCACAACCCACTCAGAAGTTTATTACCAAGAGCTGCATTAAACCTTTCCTAGAACTCTAGAATGCCAATGCTTGCACTGTGACAGACATGTTTAGTTTTTTTGCTCCTAATTAACACACTAGCTGCTCAAGAGCTCACTGTCCTGTGGAAACTCTTTTTGTTGTTGCATTTTTTTTCTTTTATGAGACAGGGTGAGTAGCTTTGGAGCTTGTCCTGGAACTCACTTTGTAGAATAGGCTGGCCTCAAACTCTGCAGAAACTCTTAAAGGAGCCATCTCCTCTTTTTAAATTCTGTCTCAGATATTAAAAAAAATGTGGAAATTTGAGGGCTTCTAATTGGCATGTCATTTGTAACTGGAGGTTTCTCTCCTGCCTGCAAGGTCTTCAATAACCACTCAGAGGTTTACTACTTGTAAATATTTGGCCAATGGCTCAGGCTTATTACTAGCTAGCCCTATATTTAAATTAACCACTTTCTATTAATCTAAATATTGCCATGTGGCCATGACTTTTACATGCCTGCGGGCATGTTGTTCCCTGGGTGGCTATTGCTATCTCCCAGACTCTGCCCTTCTCCTGTATCTCTGTTAGTATTTCTCACCTGGCTCTATTCTGCTTTGCCATATGCCAATGCAGCTCTATTTATCAGTCAATAAGTGTAATACATATTCACAGAATACAGAAAAACATCCCTGAGCATCTGGTAAAAGTGTATTTGCACTACAGTTTGTTGTTTGTTTCTCCTTTTATGACCAGCAATAAAAAAGACACATTTTTAAGATCTGGTCACATGAAGTGTTAAAATGCTGGAGCTATGAAGTGACAGAAAAGGTAAGTTCATCTTGGAATACTCCTCAAATGGGAGGGAACCTAAAAACAAGGTTTTTGTATCTTTAGATACACAGTGGGATAGTGTGGGCTGCACATAAGTAGAAAAGAAGATGCTGAGTGATGGAGGCTAAACTCAGCCTCCAGGGAACATTCCAGAAATCACTCACTGACTTGCAGCTTCTCAGACCAAGAATCCTCTCAAATGATTGCAGTCAAGATCAGACTTGCTTTAATTCCACATAACTAAATTTTTAAAAAATGGATTAGGTTGCTTTATAGAATAGAAATAGTGAATGAGAGTGTAAAAACAGATGTCTGGGTTATCACAAGATGAAATGTTCAGAGAAAGAAAATTAATAAATGAAAGCCTTGGAAATTTTAAACAAAATCAAAATATTCTTTTGGTGCCTTTTGATTTTGGAAATATTTATTGGACTAAAATGTTCCAGTTTGCTACAATCAGATGGTTGTTTTAAACTAAACAAATTTTTGTGTAGAACATTTGAGAGATTTCTTTCTTAATCCTGCTTATTTAATCCCTTTTCTAACAATAGATTTGACAGCCATGGGCAAGTCATTTTACTCCCTTGACCTTAGCGCACACAGGCTTGGAATGTAACTTAGTGTAACATTATTCTGCCAGCAGAGCTTATGGAAGGGCATGGATTTATCATTCTATTGAATGAAGAGCCACATTTTCTTTAAAATAAAGTCTTTTATTTCACTCACATTCTCATTTTTGCATGCCAAATATTGCTTAATAAGTTTCTTTACATACTTCAGACAACATAAGTATTCATTTACATTAATATTTAGTCATAAAGAATATGACCATTTTAACAATCAAAAATCAAGAAACCAGGTATTACTTTAATCTTCCTGATGTGAATTCAGCAAGCTGAAATAAGCCCAGTCACATTCTGGCTCAGCCTCATCATACTTTTAAATACCTTCCTCTTTAAAGTAATAGAAAAATCAGTTGACATATAGCACCTACATAAATAAGAAAGATGAAAAACAAGGCATAATTATTTTTATTGACATTCTATTTTCTGTGCACATTTATACAATGATAATACTCATTTTTCTCTTTATTGTCCTACCCCTGAGAGACAGGACAACTCTCTGCATAACTTATGATGTCTTTCATATTTATAATATAGGGTAGACTACAATCCTCTTGTAATCTGAACTTCAACTATTTTCCCCTAAGAGAACAATATTGATGTCCACACTGTGAAGTTAATGTATATCTAAGGAGTCTTAAAAATTTGTGACTCGCCATTTTTAAAATCAAGGTACCCATGGATTCATTTTGAAAATTGAGGAATGTTTACATTAATTAATGATTTTTTATGCTGCATTCTTTTGATCTTAGCATATAGTAACAATTATTCAGATTGTCCATGTGCTGAACTAGGCTTCATCTCAAATGTGATTTCCAAAGTAAAGTAGAAATTATGATAGGAGTTTCCTGTTTAAAAAAAAGTGAATTTTAGCGATCAGAAATGTTTCTTATATACATTTACATTTTCAGACCTGGTCTTCTCTCAGCCCTGGTCAGGGAACACTTTTGCAGTGGCACCAGTCACTGGAGAAGTGCAGTGGTGATCAGAGCCCTGAGAAAAAGAGACTTTGTTCTCGGCCCTACACAGAGTACCTTCATCAATCTGCTACCCCGGCCTCAATGAATACAACGGGAAAGAATGCAAGAGCCAGAGGATTTAGAAGAGTGCTATAAATACTGTCATCTAGACATGACATGGCTGTCACACATATGACCAACACCAACTGTGGTTTCCTAGGGATGACAGACACATATACAAGACAGCAAAAATCCCTGCATAGATACGGTAGATTATGTCCAGATCACACTTTGCTGAGGAGCTATAGGAAGCTAATAGTTGCTAGGGGAGAGAGAATCACTGTTTTTGTGAGAATGTGGACTCTGGTAGGTTTTCCTTGCTCTAGTAGATAGACCCACACCCATGCGCATAATGGGCAATGCTGTCTGTACTTGGTGAGTTATGAAAACAAATGGCTTGAAGTTTGAATGGGATGTGTTTAAGGATTTTAGAGTGAGTTGGAGGGGGAAATGGCAGGTAGAGATGATCACATTTCATTCTACACAAATATGAATTTCTCAAAAGTAGAGATAAAATGTAATGTAAATATAAAGTGGGTAGTTTAGATATTCAAATTATGGATTAGCAATAAATGTCTGGAAGTATCACATTGGATCTGTTAATATGGGCAATCGATATGTATTAAGAAAAAGACAAAATTTATAATGGATCTTAGTTACAATATATTAGATTTCTTAACCTATGGTGATCAGCTATTATACAGGAAAGATCAGTGTAAAATTCATTTAGGAAATATTTAGCATACATTTTCTTTGTGAACTAAAAGAAATGCAAACATGGCTGCAACATGTTTTTACTTTAGTTGATTTCCTACTAGCATGGGGACTAATGGAAGTTACTGAGTATGAAAAATCAGCTTGGGAATGGAAAATGGCTCAGATTTTAAGCACAATTACTGCTTATGCAAGGAACTAGTGTTCAGTTTACAGTATCCAATTTGGGCAGCTCACCACAAAGCCTTAACTTCAGCTCCAGGGGATCCAATGCCCTCTTCTTTTTCCTGCAGACACAGTTACACATGTACCAGACACATATGTATGCATGCATGCACACACACAGACATCATGAACACTTGTCACTAATTCTAAAAGTTCAAAAAATTAATTACTGAGAAGAGATACAAGGAACAGGTTTCATTTAGGGAAGATGAGTGATCTAGTCAATATGAACTTACACAGAGCTTAGGGAGAATTTATGAGTTTTGTGGTTAGGTATGTTGGATCATGTTTCTACTCAAAATCAACACAGGTAAATTTGTAAAGATGGTAAGATTAAATATCTAGCAAATTAAATAAATTGAATGGTTATTAATTTCAAGAGAGTCATGGAATAATGGCTGATAGCCACTAGAAACCTAATTAAGAGGATCATGGTAAGTAATGAGAACCATCAAAAGAGCTGGAAGTTTATTCCCTCAAACAGAGTGTTTTAGGAACCTGTGTTTTAGGAAAACATCTAGTTGACATTTATATAAATATTAAGAAAATAAATCCAACAGCGAATTTCTAAAGGACAAATAAATACTAGAAAAATAAGATTGATTTCACATGAAATGCTTCAGATATTTATTTTTACAGTGTACAGATATTTCCCAAGTCATAAATTTAATATTTGTTAAAAGATAAAATGTCCATATGTTTTAGCTTCAAAGGGAAACAGATAGATTTAAAACTATTTTGGTATGAATATAAATTTTTAAATAAGTTTTTAAGTGAAATAAAAATACATCACTTCCTCTTCCCTCAGCTATTCTCAGGTACCCTCCCTGAAAACCCTCAATGTTTTCCCTCAAGCTGATAGCCTTCTTTTCTTTGGTTATTGTTATACACACATATGTATGTATGTGTATGCACAACTCTATATATGAATACAATCATTTTTGCTGCTGTTGTGTTTGTGATTTCAAGCTGACAAGTCTGAATTGTACTGTAAATAAATGGGTTCATGCCAGGAAGAGGCTAATCAATCTTCTCCCAGCAATTATAAGTTACCTACAATATTTTTGTCTAGGCGTTGACCCCATGGAATTTACTTTCATGTTAACATGTCCATTGGCATTGGCATTGTTTAGGCACACATTTCTAGTAGAAGCTATTTAACAATAATTTCCATGCTATTCTGGACATCACAATAATTCAGTTATGTTGCCTGAGCTATAGATTCATGAGCTCTGATATATCCTTAAGGACACACTCCACCAATCTGTTGATATTGGTACTTTTCCAGTGGTGGTTTTCTTTGATGGTTCTGTCACAAGAGGCAGCAGTTATCCATGCGCTAAGGATACAAATTAGAATCGAGTAAGGAATTATGCTGGTCTAGTAGAGTGGCTGTTGTTGATTCTGTCCCATAATCCATGAGTCATAAGAACTAGAGAGCTGGTTAGGCTTTCAGTACCAAGCATTGTTTTCATTATGTTGAGTGGTCTTAGTTCCAATTAGACAGCTGCTAGATTTTGTTTTCAGTTCTCTCTCTCTCTCTTTCTCCTCTCTTTCTCTTTCTTGTGTGTTTGTGTGTGTGTGCGTATGTGCACAGGTACCCTCTAAAGCTGTGTTCAGGTCTCAAGAGCTGGAGTTACAGGTGATTGTGAGCCAACCCATGTGTGTGTGCTTGGAGTAGAACTGAAGAACTTTGCCAGAGCAATGTACACTTTTCACTACTGAGCGATCTCTCCAGCCATAGAAACAGATTCTTTAATTTGTATGTGTCCAACTTAGACCATTTCTCCACAAGGAAAACAAAAATGCAAGCCAGGTATTTTAAATGTATTAAAGTTTTGTGAAAACAGAGATTTAATTAATGGAAAACATTCTTCTTCTTTCCCTAGACTCACTTTTAGATTCCTGTTTTGGTCTCAGAGTTAGATCCATCTCTACAAATGCAAGTAAATAGATAAACCAATCTGTGTCTTGTTAGGCAGTATAAAAAGTTTTGAGTCACATGTTGCAATTTTTGTTACCAAGGCAGGCCAGAAGTGCACTACTGTTATTAAGACTATTTGATTCTGCTTTGAGTACTGTTCTATACTGATCCCTATGCTAGTTTTGTATCAGGTCCTCATCTCTAACATACTTTGATGGTTTGAATAAGCAAAACTATCTGTAGCTGGTCAGCCTGCTTTTTGACTGACAGGTGACAAGCCCTCCCTTATATGTTTTTGTCTTAAAGAGGGAAATATGGGCCAAGTAGCCCCTTCCTTAAATATTGTTGGACTCTCATCATTGCAGCCTTGAAGATTTGAACATGCAAGAAACTGGGAAACCATAATTTCTGCTTCAGTAGGCCTGGCTTTAGTCACGCCCACTCTAGACAGCCTGCATCAGCTTCATTGACTTTACCTTAGCTCTCACAAACCTCCATAATCCCATCTGTCCTGTAGTCATTACTTCAGGGGAAGATGACTGCCTTTTTAGGAACTCAGCAGTAAGTGAGACATGCAAGCAGCACACATAGAATCTGAAGCAGAATGTCTCATGAGCAACATTATCATCTAGCTGAAGAAGAGGCTGCTCTTCATTGAGGCTAGATTTCGAAGCTGTTTTCCTCTCTTCACATCCCTAGCCTTCCCTGCAATGCATATTCCACTTATGGGCAGGCTTTTACTTGTGGATTCTACCACAGGTAGGAGGGCTGACTTGGTAAGCCCGATATCAGAAGAGACAACTGCCATTTTAGAATTGATAGGTCAAGAGGCAATAAGCTACAACCACCAATGACAAAAGCTAAAAGCTGACGGAAAGAAACTTACACCCCGGCTGATAAGTCAAAGACAGTCAATGATGGTCAAGACTAGTTGGGGCAGACATTCAAGCTAGTGGTACAATTCAAGCTGGTGGGTGCTGAGTACTGGGTGCTGGGTGCTGAAACTTAAGCATATGGTGCCATAATTCTCTGGTTTGAAAGCCTGAAGGCACAGCTCTCGAGGATAAAGTCATAGGCCTCTGATTTTTGAAAGCTTAGAGCAATATGCTTCTGACTGTTAGGATCTGAAGCCATCAGTCTTTAATTCTCAGGCCAATGTGAAGCCCTTGGAGGTGACACCTGCAAGGAAGGGAACTGCAGAACAAAGCTCAAGATCATAAGATGAGAAGATTAAATGTATGCATTTTTATCTTAATTTTTAAATTACATTTTATTTATTTATGTCTATACTGCAGTACAGAGAGTATTTGCAACAGAATTTATATCTTACTAATACTCAGACATTTCAAGCTACTGAAGACACTTCGAAGAATACCAAAAAACAACTTAAAAGATAAGTAACAGCATAAGTTGCTCAACATCTTTAGTTGTCAAAAAAGGGAATGGAATAGCACAATGAATTGACAGCATGACAATGGATAAAATCAGAAAGATAATAGTAAATGGTAACAAAACCATGGAACATCTAAAATCCTCATAAACGCCTGATAAGAATCTGCAATTAGTACATCCATGTTATTAAGTGTATGTGGTTTCTTATAGAATGAGACACATATAAGCCACCATTTTTGGTTCTTGATATTAAGCTAAGTAAGGTAAGATTTATGAACACAAAATACTGCTCATGAAAATTCACAGCAACTGTATGCATAATTTGAAAAATGGGAAATAGTCAAGAAGTTTTCTTTCCATCTTGTTGCTGTGAATATGCCACAAAACACCCCTTTAGCTCTGCAGTAAGGTCTGAGGACAGTCCCTTTTCCTCTCTTTCCATCTTTCAGGCTTTCACGGAGTCAGTACCGAGTTAAGGTCTGCGGACAGTCCCTTTTCCTCTCCTTCCATCTTTCAGGGTTTCACGGAGTCAGTCCTGAGTTAGGGTCTGAGGACAGTTCCTATTCCTTTCCCCTCCATCTTTCACAATTGCTGCTTATTCCTAGTTAACCTTGAGCTCTTAATTTCATCTCATAATCTGTTTCTAAGTTTGCATTTCTATAATTTCTTTGAGACTATTGCATATTATTCTGATTAATTGTTCAAGCATTCACTCCTTGGAAGCCCTGTCCTCTATGCCTTATGCACAAAGTTCTAGGCACTCAGAGCTTGCTAAATGTAATTGTAAACATTAAACCTATGTGTGGTAAGGGAGTGTTTGACCCCTTGAACTTGCTCATTTGTACATGATCGAGTCTAGAGATTAGTGAGTCCTTTTCTTGGATTCATGCCCGGTTTCACTTGGGTGGCTGATGAAAAATAAATGCCTATGCCAAAACTCTACTGCCACAATGTGCATGTATTTAGTGAAGGCTTACTAAGTAGTAATAAAAACTCAATATCGAGACATGTATATTTTGATCTTTATCTCCAGGGTCTTCATCCTAACTCTAATCTCATAAGGTCAGCAGTAAAAAGATGCAGAAAGGTATACACTCAGAAGAAGCATCAGCATAGATCTCCTCATTTGTGCTTTTCCAATAAATTCTCTACCATCTGGGGATGAAGTTTGTTTTTAATGCTTCCAATTTATATATTGCTTTGAATTTTAAATGTATTTTTAAAACTGAGTGAACATAAGGTTGTCCATATGCATAAGGACCCTTGTGTTGTTTTGACATGCATGAATCCTCTCTGCGTGAATCAGCTTAGAAATACCTACATTCAGTTGGCATTTTTTATTTCCTCATTGTAAAAATATTTGAAATCCTTTTTGGAAATATATACTATTTTACTCTTATCTAGATCCATCTTTTTATTAATTAAAAATCATTTCTTTTGTTTGAGATTATAATAACATCATTTACTCCTCCTTTCTCTCTCCAAATTGTCATATATAATCCTTTTCTCTCTCTTGTATTCAGGGCCTCTTTTTCCCACACATATATCCTTAAATACAGAATCACAAGCTGATGTTTGTACAATGTTACTTTTTGTATGTTTTCAAGGCTAGCTATTTGGCATTGGATACTCATCAAGTGTGCTCTACTCTGGGCTCAACTATTTCTCCAGTTCTCAGCATTGTTAGTTGCCTGTAGCTATTGCTTTGCTGTTAAAGTTTCCTGAACTTTGTTTTGCCCACATTAATATGTCTGTTGTACTTATTCTTGTTTATCTCATTGACAGTTATATTGGTGAAATGTTGTGGATGTATGTTCAGACATTCTAGGAAACACAATCCAGCAAGCTAGACATTTTTACGTTCTCAACTATGACCAGAAGGACTAAGAAGGAGGGATTATGCACTTCTTTGAAGGTGGAGCTATGACATTAAACATGGATCAGGTGCCAGAAAATAAAACTTGACTTTTCTCATTATTACAAAATGAGAAAACCAGAACAGTTTTCTCTCTTGACATTGTGTATAATAACAATGTATAAGACATTCTTTCAATTTATGTGGATTTTTCTGTTTAGTTTTCACCTATTTTTTGAATTAAACAATAATAAGTTAAAGAGAAGAATGACCTACTCCTCAGAATCAATACCCATGTCTCAGGTTTCCAGGCAGACTTTTACTTTGATTAGTGTGTGTGACCATTAATGGCTTCAGAGGACACCACAGTGCTTGTCTGGTTTAGTTACAAGAATGAAACCTGTTTGAATATAGAGAACACATTTCTATTAATGGGTGGTAATGAGATGTTTATTGGAGTGTTGATAATTAAGAATTGTTTACTGCTTTGTAGTTTCTCAAGTTTATATGGCATAATTTACATGATAATGTTATATTAGGAATGACTATTGAGAAATGGCTGCAAGAATTCAGAGACAATAGATGGTGAAAGTTTTACTTCATCCATTCAATTTTATTAGACAATAATGCACTAGGAAGGAATAAATTAGGGAGGAAAGATGTGCACAAACATATAGCCACTGCATATTTCATAGTTTTAATATAATGAAATGTTCTATGAACATAAATGTGGAAAACAAATTCCCAAGGACACAAACGTCTACCTCCAGCTACTATTTTTCATTTTCATGGGTTAATTTAGTGTGGTGTTATTAACAGATACAGAATTTCCTTTTCCTAGATTTAATACAGCTTTCCTAGAATTTTCATTTGAATCAAACAATATCAACTTCAGAGATGCAGTTGGCCCGTTACTGAACATAAATAAGTACCCTTTTTAATAAAAGGGCTAAAAATTCCTTTTTAAAAATTTTTAACTTAATGAGCAGAGGACAAAAAATACTGCTGACTTATGTGTATACACTATTGCTGTGTAAGCAATAGCTGAACAGTGTTGCTTAAATTTAGATGTAGGATAAAAGTCATGGTGGTGTGTGTTTTGTCAGTGTGCAGCTGTTTTACTTTCCATCTAGATAGGGATTTTATTAAAATTTCATCACTTTAACAATCTGATGCATTTCAGATAAAATAATCCAAAATCTGACTTTTATTTGGAACTAACATCCATGTTTACCCCAGGAAACAGGGCAGAGTGGGCCAAATACCATATTTTTCTTTTGCTGGAATGATGAATTATGTCACTCTACATGCTTACAGAAGGGCTATAATTTTTTAAGAGTCTAGGAGTCTGCTTAAGAAAACAGTGCCAGAACTGTGGATAGACACACAATACATTACTTCAACAAAAAATTCCACTGCCAAGAAGGATTGTTATTGGGGTGGCTGAAGTCATGTGTGCCATCAAGTCCCTTTGTCTCTTGTGTCCCAGAGGCTGCACATCATGAGTTTGTGAGACCCCAATGGTCTTCAACAATGTCAATGCATTTCTAAATCAATCAACAGAATCTTTTCTTCTGGTTCCTTAACATTTCCTTTATCTTCACTAAATGATAAAGGCAATCATCAACTTTTCATTGGTCTCTCCATTTTAAAGGAAACTTGCCAGTTTCTGATTGAAAATCTTTTAATTTCTTAATGAAAGTCTTCGTCACATTTGAAAACTAGTCCAGTATGGAGACAAGAGTTTGGTGAGCATACACTGAGAGGAGCAACTCTTCCAAGCACTGCTGGACAATCCTGGGCATATTAATTAGGTATTATGTGAAGGCTGCCCTTCTCACCTTGGTTTTGCTGCGTCTTGCATTGCTTCTCGTAGAACTGTAACTTCCCTTTGCATTCAATGCACCTATAAGGAATCCAATACAGCATTATTGTAGCCATTTTTCACATAGACTATGGTGAAATCTATGCAGCTGTCTATGAGCTAGATGCTTTTGCACTCAATGGTCCTGAAACTCAGATGTAAACATTCCTTCTGAAACCACATCTCTCACATACACACAGCACATGCACACACAGCACACCACAAGCTAACACACACACACTTCTTCCCTGGCCTTAGTCATGATATATCTAGAACAATTTGCATTCTATTTATGTTGCTATTTTTCCTGTCTTCCTATAAAGAATAAACTTTATGACAGATGTTTACATTTCTTATTACTGCTGAAGTCTCCAGCACTTCTTACAAGTTCTGGTTAGTAATAGTCAATATGTATGAGATATTTCATTTCATGTCATCCCTTCCCATCATGTGGCATATTTTGACATAGAGTGAAGTATGGTGGTGGTGCATGCCTCTAATTCCACCACCTGAGAGGTAGAGGTAGGCAGATAAGTAGAGGTAAGTTCGAGGCCAGTCTGGTATAAAAATCAAGTTCCAGGACAGTCATGACTGTTTAACAGGAAACCCTATCTCAAAAAACAAACAGACAAAAATGAAAAAGAAAAAAGTTATGAAAAGAAAATATTTTTTTAGATGCACATAGAGTTTTAAACTACAGTGTATTAGAGTTTTCACAAAGAAGAAGCATAGACCACGACTGGGCTACTGTTTATGGCTTCTGATCAGCTCAGAGAAAAGTTTTCCAGAAAGAATATGTATCTTGAGTGGAAAAAAATAGTTTACAAATAATTTGCATTATATGACAAACAGACAGGAAATTAAGATTTCAGATGGGGATAAAGTTGCTGAAAAGCTGATTGAGATGATCAGACTGCCCTGAATCCAAGAGCACATGGGCTTCACAGTGGGCACATTCAAGAGCACATGGGTATCACAGATTGGACACATCCAGGAGCACATGGGCTTCACAGACCAGATGTGATAGGTTAAAAGACAATAAGACAACAATCAAAAAGGTCATAAAGTTGGGTGTAAAACAGAGTGCGGTGGATGGATCTGTGAGTAGGGGTAGAAGGATGAATATAATCAAAACACAGTGCACATGAGTATCAATCAGATACAAAACAAAAGGAAAAAGGATCCACTAAGACAAGAGTTGATGTTCTCATGTATTTTGTACCAAAAAAGTGCTGAGTTCATACTACATGCCTAAGTAAACTACCTATTTCTATTAACAACAGGAAAGGAGGTCATATGGAATGAAATCCTTCAAATTATTAGGATTTGAGAAGGAAGAAAGAGGAGGAGGCAAGAGATGAGGCAAGAAGAGCACAGCATGCAGTTGCTGGCTTTAAAAATGGTGGCATAGTGAGTGCACGGCACCTCCAGCTCTTGCTGCAGGGGCTTCTTGGCTTCACACAACCCTCCCCTCCCCCCAAGTTAGCCCTTTTGGCTGCAGGGTGCTTCGACCTCTAAGGATCCTGTTCCTGTGCTGAAGACAACCTTTCAGACTGCTGAGTGTGTGCCATCCTGGGGCAGGGTGTAACATCTGGGAAAGGAGCACTGGGCCCCTTCAGCTCCTGCGCAGGGGCTTCTTTGTTCCACACATCTCTGCCCCCCCAAGGCTGCCCTATTGTCTGTGAGGTCCTTGGCCCAGGAACAGTGCCTACTCCTTCACTGATGCTATCTACCCAGAGGGGCACAATTCCTGGTCCTGCACTGAGGAGATCTACCCAGAGTCAGTCCAGCATAGATTGGACCAAGACACCAAGACTCTCCTGGCTGCATATGAAGGAAGAGATGGGCAGGCGTCAATGCAAGAATTCCTCCAACAA
>LOJH01030302.1:11159-26603 GCA_001685095.1 Ellobius talpinus | reverse complement strand
AAAAAAAAAACAAAACAAAAGCCCAAATTCTAAGATCTCATTTGAGGCTCAAGATAAACTCTTAACTGTAAGCATCTGTAAACTAAAAAGCATTATCTATTTCTAATCTGCAAAGGCACAATCAACATTCCCATTCTAAAAGGAGGGATGGGAAAATCATCAGGAAAGAGTGAACCAAAGCAAGACTGAAGCCTAGCAGGACAAACACCAAACCACATAGCTCCATGTCTGGCATCTGGGCTCAAGCTGGCATCATCTGGGCATTAACCAAGACTGCCTGGGCATCCCTGTCCTTCCAGCTCTGCCACCTGTAGCACAGGTAATCTCCATGCAACCTTTGCTCTGCAGGTTTCCTCAGGAGATGTCCCAGAGTTCTGCCATCTCCACCAGCCTGGTGTCTGTTCCAACTTATTCTCAGCCTTCACCGCTTTATGCAATGGCCTTTCTTCAGAGGCTCTAACCTGCTACACATTGCCTAATCTCTGCAGCTTTCCAGAACCTTGGTGCAAACCTCCAACACCTCTGCATTTTTCATGCCTTTAAACTAGTGTCATGTGTGCTACAAGGCCAAGGCCAAGCTTTGTTGCCAGCTCAACACATGGTCTGGTTCTCTTCTGCCACAGCTGTAACAGTCTTTGTGTACTTGTCTTGTTGCCCAGCCTGGGGAGACTCCTCTAGGCAGTTGTTGTCAGGTGAGGAATTCCTCCAGAGACACTCTCTGTTCAGTCTCTTTCAGACTGATTTGTTCTCGTACACATTAGAGCCTTTGAAGAGTGGAGTCCTGCCCCTCCCCTTACCCCCGATTACTTTCCCAGTTGTCCCAATGTAGACTGTAAAGTGTGGGGAATTGAACCCAGGCCCTCCAGAAGAACAGCCAGTGTTCTTATCCACTGAGCCATCTCTCTTACCCCTGAGAATGCTGTGTTTGGGTGACATTGTATCCACAGTCAAAAAGCAGAGAGAGATGAATGTTAGTGCTTAGCTGACTTCCTCTTTTTTCCATTTTATTCCATTTGGCACGGACCTCCGTTCATGGGATGGCATCACCCACAGGCAAGGTGTGTCCCCCTTGGTTAAACCTCCCTGGAAATAACCTCAAAGACACACCCAAAGGCTGTCTTAAAGGTGATTAAAAATCCGATGAAGATTAACTGTCACAGGAGCCGTCACTGGTTCTCCATTTCACAACTGAGCTGCCCTGGGGTCAGCAAAGGTCCCACAGGACATGTGCAGCCAGGGAGCACAGCAGGCAGAGTGGGGTCAGCATCACCAATCAGTCAACCTACCCTCACATGGTAGCACTGAGACTCCGTGATGGTGTATCCAGGGAGCCTGGCACCAGGACAACCTCAGAGCCCTGTAACTTGATTCCTTCTGTCCTGCTTGCTGGGTACCCCATAGGTGAAGACTCCAGGCACCTGTTTATCCCATATGGGTACTGGTTGCTCCTTACATCCTGTAGATAACACTTTGTGTCAAGTGTTGGGTCATCTACCCAGGTCATCTACCAGGGTGAACATTCAACATCCATTGAAACAGTGGTCATAACCATGGTCACTACCACAAGACTCAGGAACTTTGCAGGGTTGGCCTGCTCAGACCAGGAAGGGCTATTTCCTGTCTTCTCACTCCCCAAGCATCCTGCTGCTGCCAGGTCCTACTCCTACAATGGTGGCTGGGAAGGACCATGCCTCTAAGGGATAGTCCTCAAGTCCCAAACTGAGTTGGAGTTGATAAGCTACACTGGAACTTTGCAAACCCACTGAGAAGGGCTGAGTGCCTGAGTTTCCATCCTGAGCCTTGGTCCTCTAGCTCTTTCGATTTCTTTGGCATGTGAAAAAAACCACAGGTTCCATTGAAGGTGCAGACCTTCCTGCAGAGCTCACTGGGCCAGCCAGCTCTCTTTGCAATATTCTGAGCACAGCAGCGTCTTTCTGCTCACCTGTAATGACAGAGAGCTCATGTCCACAGAAGTAAATGTGGGACAAAGGTCTCTACCACCATGGTTTTCCCCGTGTAATACCCAGCCTGGCTAGAAAGAAAATTCCACAGTGAATGAGTGGGTATGCTGGCTGTTTATTTATCTATCTATTTATCTATCTATTTCTTTATTTTTGGGTCAACTTGACACTGGAAGAGGGAACCTCAACTGAGAAAATGTTTCCGTGACATTGGCCTATAGGCAACTGTGGGCACTCTCTTGATTAATGATTGATGTGGGAAGGTCTAGCCCCATTGTGGGTGATGTCATTCCTTGGCAGATGTCCTGGGAAAGTAGGCTTAGTGCCAAGCTTGTTGGTGTAAACCTTTAATCCTAGCAATCAAGAGGCAGAGGTAGGAGGATCTCTGTGAGTTCAAAACCAGCCTGGTCTACATAGTGAGTTCCAGGGCTGTGTAGAGATGCCCTGTTGCCATAGTGAGCAAGTCACTGAGCAGCATTTCCCTAAGGTCTCTGCTTCAGCTCCTGTCTCCGGCTTCCTGACTCTTTTATTGCCCTGACTTCCCTCTTTGCTGGACAGTGATGGAGAAATGTAAGTTAAGTAAACCCTTTCCTCCCCAAGTTGCTCTTGGTGATGGTGTTTATTACAGCCATAGAAAGCAAACTGGGACAGCAGGTAAGTGAATGAACAAGTGAGTGGGTTTGCCACACGGGCCCATGAGGATTCAGGATAGTTTCTGTAAGATGCATAGCAGGTGCTCGTCTCTCCAGCTCATTTGATTGGCGGGTTTCTCTCACTCCATATACCTACCCAAGTGTTGGGAATACGCATGTGAGACACGAGGACATCCAGCCCTGTGATTGCTGCCCTAGGGTGGTATATTAAACACATTCTTCTTGTGGATTTATGGCCCTCGTTTCTGAAGCAGGGCACTGCCCATGGGAGCCATTTTTTTTAGTTTTTTTAGTTTTTTGAGACAAGACTTCTCTGTAGCTTTGGAGCCTGTCCTAGAACTAGCTCTTGTAGACCAGGCTGGCCTCGAACTCACAGAGATCCGCCTGCTCCTGCCTCCCAAGTTCTGGGATTAAAGGTGTGCACCACCACCACCCAGCTGGGAGCCATGTTTTATACAGAATCCTGTATTTACAGGGGAATGAGGTCCATGCTTGTGGCAGGTGGCTTCTAGATTTTCACAACAACAAACACCAACAAATTCCCATTCACCAACAAAGGCCATGCAAGAGCCACAGGTGACAGTTATTTTCCAATAACCAGAACGCTAGAGGACAAAAGGAGTTTAGACCTGAAGTGAACAGCGATCATTTTGTTTCCTTGCTTCTGTATTGATTTGGTTTCATGTGTGGTAATCAAAAGTCAGGGGAGCAGAAGGCCTTGGGTCAGGGCTCGACTCTGGCCTGGGATGGGATGATTTGGCTCCCTCCTTGTAGGGAGCCAAGTGTCAAACATTCTCAGCAGCAGCTTCAGAAAGTCTGCCTTCAGCTCTGCCTAAAGGCAGGAATAATTACATGAGGTGCACAGAGCTTGGAGTTTGACAGCTTTTGGGATATAGAAGCAGAACGCCTCCCTGTGTCCAGTCACCTCCCCCACCCCTTACTTACCTTTCCCAGCTTAGGAACCAAGAGTCTTCGAGTTTGTCCTCAATGGCATGGTAGTCAGCTTGGGCCAGCCTCAGCATCCACTGCTTCCACATCCTGGATGAACTTGTCATTCCCACCCCTGTTAACATGGGAATGGTCTTTCTAGGTTATCCCACATTCCAGATCTGGCTAGCAGACTCCTTAGAACTGCTGGAAGGGACCCTTTGTCTGTTCAAATGTTAGGTAAGGTGGGGGTCACTGATACCTTTGCCCAAGACAGGATAGGAGGGTGGCATGGAAGAGACCCCAAGGAAAGCACAAAGACAGCAGGGTACTGGCCTGGCTCTGCTTGCTTTCTTCACAGTGGAAGTATGTCTTAGTTACCCAGGGAAGAGTGCCTTGCTTGGCAATCAAAAAGCCTAGGTCCAAGAAGTCAACCCATCAAACTCACCCTCCCAGTCCTCCAGAGAAGCATCAGGGGATCTCCTAGAAGGTGTGTAGGACTCTGGCAGGGGTGGGGAGGACAGTGGGTGGTGGCCAGGCCTCAGCCCAGTCAAATGGCTCATGTATCCACCAGGTGTTTTAAAGAACACAGCAAGGAAGATGGCAGAGCCATGAAGATACTCCACAAGCCTGGAGCAACTGTAATCCTGCCAGGCAAGGGAGCTAGAGTTCAACCCAAGGAGATGTACAAGCAGCTGAGAGTATATGGGCTGTCACCTCATAAAACCCTACCCTAGCTCACCTTATCCCAGCTACCCAGTTCCAGGCAGCAGCCTCCTTTCTGCGGCCTTGAGTCTCGGAAGCTCCAATAACTCAGAGTCCCCCAGACTCCCCCACCAGGCCTCCAGACTCCACAGGAAAGCAGCCTCATGTGAACCTACAGGACACATGATTGTGGGGCAGGCAGGAATGCTACCTGTGGGTGGAAATTGGGGGTAGTGTACAGGTGGGGAACCCTACTGACACTGTCCTTGTTACAGGCTCAGCTAGCCATGCTGGCACATCCATGCTGCATGTTCTGGGGACACAGTTATTGGGAGCGAGGGTAGTTGGGGTACCACTTTTCCAGGTTAGTCCCTGTCCCCTGTTTGGAAGCACTGGTTCTGTGTACATCATACCACTGCCTTGTTAACAGAGGTGGGATCACCCCAAAGTCTCAAACATGAAACAGTCTACTGACAGGGCTGTAGGAAGAAGCAGTCAGAAAGGACCACACAGGACTGGAGGTGCCAGGGCCAGGCAGTGATGGCTCCATATTTAGAGGGCACTGCTCAGTACTATGTGGGCAGAATGGTGAAAATGAGCCTAGAGGAGATCCCAAACCCAGAGTCTTCAAGCTGCAGCCACTAGGCAGGTATGGCAGCAAGGGGCGTGGCTCACACGTGTGCAGCGACCGTGGATGCTCTGTTGAACAGGCTGCTGGCGTTGCACTTAGCTCAAACCATAGCTGTTCCTATTCCTGTGTGTGCAGCTGTGTGCCCAACACCGACAGGATTGGCTAGGCAGTTGCAGCAGAGCAGGGTTAGCTCTCTGCTCTTAGAGGAACGCAGAAGGTGAGGCAGGCAGCCTCGAGGCTATGAATGCCCAGGAGCCCACACACAGGCTGGGTCTTTCCACTCATGTCCACCATATGACCACCTACTCAGCATTTCTCTCCAAAATCATCTTTGTGTGTGGAAGCTGGGGCTCAGGCTCAGGTGTCCCCAGGAGCTCACCACCTTGATTTTTGAGCCAGCATCTTTCATGGGACCTGGGGCTCATCGATTCGGCTAGGCTTGCTGGCCACTTAGTCCCAGGGATTAGCCAGCTCAGTCTTTCTAGTGCTGGGATTACAAATATGTGTCACCACAGCTGGCCTTTTACTTGGGTTCTGTGGGTCAAGCTTAGTTCATGCTAGGCTGTTCTCATCGCCAAGGTCCCCTCAACATCCTAGAGACTATGAGGTCAGAGACGGGCATTAGCCCTACCCCAGGCCAGAGTTCCTTGGTCCTGGTTGCTCCAGGCTTTGGAGAGTTGGTGGCTGCAGAGGTCAGCATGGTACTGACCTGGGTAGGGATAACAAGGCACTTTCAAGGGATTCTGGACCCAGGAAGCTTATAGAATACTATGGGTCTCAGATGAGAGGAGGTTACCCAGGATGGGGGACAGGGTGGCACTGTACATAATGTCTCCACCCACCTGGATGTGCACACAGGAACTGGAGCTGACCCTGGGTCTGAGTCAAGCCCAGCCTACACAGATATGAGGCTCAGATATGTTCCTTCCTCCTGGCCTCTCTCTGTCTTGGTTACCACACCTCTAAGGACAAGGTCTTGTGTTCACTGTTGGCCCAGAAGGGTATAGAGTGAGGAGGCTCCAGGAAATCCTGCTGGACTTGGAAATGACCGAGGAGCTTGGAGTTTCTCCAAGTCTTAAAGAGCTAACATGAGCCCTGATTTATTTAGTCCCAACAACTGAAGCTACACCCCTTCTGGGCCAAATGTGGAACAGTTCAGACCTTTAATGCCCCCCCATCCCAGATGGGTACTGGGGCACCCTTTGCTCCTTCCTGATTTTAGTCTATTAATTGAATTGGGACTGGTGCTCAGAGGTCCCCCTTCTGCCCTGAGCCTTATTTTCCCATCTGTGACATGTCTGGGCCAGTTCTTCCTGAGGGACTGTGGGAGTCACTTTCACCATGCCCACACAGAGAGTTGACTGAGGTCCATCCACCTAGCCAAGTCAGCTTTGCTCCAGAACCCAAGTACCCAGCAACCTTTGGGCTACCATGCTGGACAAGCAGAACATGCCCACTTTCCCATTGGGACAGTAGGTAAGTGGCATGGACCTGCTCACCAAAGGCCTGGACACTGGGTGGGAGGGGACCAACATGGGTTCCCAAAGCAGACACTGTTCTGAGTCCAGAGGTGGACAGGGTTCAAAAGAGGAACTTGTGCTTGGCAGCCACTCTGGGCAATGTAAGCCAAGTGTCCCCAGCCGTACTGGACCTCATTCCATTCATCTCGAGGAAGAAGAGGATCTGGGGTGGGTACTCAGCCTGGCCTGAGACGACGAGCTCTTTAGATAGAGCTCTGTGGGCATGCTGCTGCACAAGGCAAATAACATTCTAAAGAAGGTTCACGAGGAAGGGATACAAGCATGCTTACCTGCGGAGCTAGAACCCCTGGTGTGGTTGGTACTTTGTGGCAGAGAGCCCACACTTTGCAGGGCACTATGTTTCATCACGCAGAAGGAGTGTGGTCCAGGACAGCTCCCTGAAAGTTTTGGGAACATTGAGTATGGCGACAAGTGACTGGGCAGATCCAGCAAGCCACCATGAAGGCCACGAGCAGATTTCTCAGGGGGCCCCTCTGGGGTACACTCAGGGCTGTGTACGTTGGGGCCAGGCCCATTCTCTGTGGTGAAATGCTCGCCTCTGAGTCTGCTCAGTGCAAGTGGGCAGGTCAACCACTGGGACCTATGCTAGCAGAGGACAGTGACCTTCAGAGCCCATAACAGGACAGGAGGATGCTTACAGTGTCTCAGGCTCTCACAGGACCCCATGAGTGCCTATGAGTCCTCACGAGCTTTCGTAAACCCCAGATCCCACCTCAGAGGTGTCTAGGTGTCATAGACTTCTCACTGGTTCACCCTCTTCACCTGACTCTCACACTGTGACCTGCCAGCTACAGGCAGAAGAGGGCGTGTCTAGCCCTGGCCCAGCTCCTCCCACTATCCTTGACTTAGGCCCTCTGGTTCTACTCTTTTGTCTTTTGGTCAAGGTGTTGAGCAGGTGGTCTGTGGGGGCCTGCTACACCTATTCTCCTGGCTGTAAGTTGGGTGTAGTGATATATACCTATAACCTCAGCACTCAGGAAGCTGAGGCAGGAGGATTGTAAACTCGCGATCATGCAGCCTGGTGCTGCGTGAGAACTGTGGCTACATAGGCTCTACTCCACCTCTCCAGCTCCCACCCTGGGACAGTGGCAACCAAAACACAACCAAGACCTCAGCCCAACATGCTCTCAGCTCAGGATGCTCACAGTCTAGGGTGCTCAGAGTCCTGGTCTCTTGGGGCCTGCCCTCCTTCAGGGCCCTGGAGTTTCAGTCTTTACTCTGTTCTCAAGGCTCTAGCCCGGCCGCTAGCCCGGCCAGGCACAGTGAGCTTCCACAGAGCTCTTTTAATAACAGAACACCCATGGCTGGAGACAGTTAAGTTTTAGTCATGGTGGTTTCAGAGCCCGCCTCTCTGGCCTGCAGCCTGCCACGGCCTTGAATATCCCCCAAGGACTGACCTCAATCCTTTCTCTTTGGCAAGGACTGCCATGCTTAGAATGCATCTCCCACGGGGTCCTCACTGTGTATAGGGAGGCTTCACTGGAGTTGAGGGACAACGCTCTGGTCCCAACAATCAGAGTCCTAGTATGGGTTATTCCACGTACCAGCTCGTGACCTTGGGCTTGCCTCAGTTTCTCCATCTATAAAGCCCCCCTTTCTGTCCAGATCGTGTGAGGATTAACTGAGTCAACCCATGAAGAAGCCTGCAGTGAGCTCAGCCAGAGCATATGCTTAGCAAATAAGAGCCAGCGGCACCATCAAAATGCAGGTGTTTCTGACTTCAGTGTGCCACACGAGTGAAAGCTATGGCTGGCCTCAGCCCCTCCAGCTCTTCCTGGGTTTCTCCTAGCCCCCGACCTTCATGGTTTCTTTTGCCATTATTCTTCCCTTGTCTGTTGTTGTTGTTTCTGTTTGGATCAATTGTTTGTTTTGTTTTTGCTTTTGCCGATTCTTACTATGTTACACTGACTGACCTGGTGCTCACTCTGTAGCCCAGACTTGGCCTTGAGTTCAGGGTAATTCTCCTGCCCCAGCCTTTTTTAGATTGTTGAAATTAGAGATATGGACCACAACATCCAACTCATAAAATCGTACTCTTGTGTTTTCCGGCAAAGCCCAGGCTGGCCTCAAACTCACCATGTAGCAGAGGATGACTTTGAACTTGGAGTCCTTCTGTTTTCTCCTCTGAGTACTGGGATTAAAGCCCCGGGTTACTACCCTGAGTTCATGTACTGCTGGAGGTAAAACCCAAGGCTTTCTGCCGGCTAAGCAGGCACTCTACCAACTGAGTTACAGCTCCCGCCTTCCTTAATATTTTTCATAATTTATTTTGTTGGATGCAATCCCCAGTCCCTGCAATTTGCTATTTTAAAACATAGCTCAGTGGTCTTTGGCACGATTTTGCTAGAATTGTGCAACCATTGTCATAGTCAACTTTAGAACATATTTATCACCTCCCAAAGGGAGCCCCAGCCCTGGAGCTGTCCTTCCCTCATCAACCCCAGACAGTCATGCCGGAGGAGTCACCCATTCCAGTCACCTAATGTGAACGGAACAATGTGATGTGGCCTCCCGTGTCTAAGCCTCTTCCGAGCAGCACGTTTTCCAGATCTCTCATGTGAGCCTGCGCTTCTCTGCACAGGTGTTACGCCAACATGGCCAGTCCATGTGTGTTGCTCTGCACATTCATTTGCTGGTGAATGTTGGGGCTCCCACCTTGTATATAGATGACTGCCAATAACAAAGCAAACATTCACGGCCAGGCTGGTGTGGGCATTCTGGGCAGATACCCCAGAAAGAATTGCCGGTCTTGGGTGATTCTGCAGCCCAGTTCTAGAAAAATGTCAAGTGTGCATGTATGTGTGCTTGTGGCTGTGCGTGCATGCATGCGTGTGTGTGCACGTGTGAGTGTGTTCTGGTGACAGCTTTATAAATATAGAATGACATCTTGCCGTTCTTTGTTTTTAGGGTTTCATTTTTGTTGTTTTGCTTTGTCTGAGACAAGGTGTCATTCTATAGCCCTGGCCGTCCTGGAACTCACTATGAAGAGCAGACTAGCCTCAAAAGCACAGGGATCCACGTGCCTCTGCCTTCCAGGTGCTGGAATTACAGGCGTGCGCCACCACACCTGGCTTTCATTTTCTTTTCCTGGAGACAGGGTCTTGCTATGCAACTCAAGCTGTCTTGCCACTATCAGTGATCTCCTGCCTCAGCCTTCCATCACCGGCTAGAATTACAGGCATGGACCGCCATTCCTAGTTTAGGCGGTGGTTTCTTGTTGCTGAGCTCCATGGGGACCGACGCGAGATAGATGGTCTGAAAAACTTCCCCATTTGGAAGTTTTTTTTTTCTTTTTATTTTCCTGGATCCATCATATAAAAGTTGTTAGCTTGGATGATGTTCAATACGAGTATTTTTTCTTCTGTTGCCTGTTTCGTCTGTTCGTCTGTGTCTTTGTTCTTTAGGTTGGGGGAGCTGAGTGCTTCCTGAGTGGAGCTGGCATGAACATGGGCTTGCACACGTGTAAGTAGTGGAGAGGGAGCACTGCTTCTGGGCACAGATATACAGGGCAATTAGGGAAAGCTTGCTGTGGGAGTGACTGTTTTATGATGCTGGGTAGGGGACCTTCTCTCTGTTGTGTGAGAGCCTCTTGGCATGGGTCTAGGATCCCGAAGCCCATTCATGTTGTGGGGTGTCTCCTCCCCTCCCCGCCACCCTGATCTCTAAGCTCTTCCTTTCTGAGGCCACCCTGAGCAGTGAGCAGAGAGGCCACTAGACCGGAATCACATGGGATAACTAATTTTGACTTACAGAAGCTGTCTTAAGTTGGATAGAAATGGGTGAAAATAGGATTAAGTAGAAAGCCAAGCCAAGAACAGAAGAAGGAAAACTCCCTACGAGCCGTCCGTCTGGCTGAGCGGGCACTTAGAGGTGGCCGGGTGGGAAGAACACTGGACATTGCTGGGTGATTGCATCATATCCCTGGGCAGCTGCCCACACCACCCCAGCCAGACTGTGGCCATCTCAGGGCGGGAAGATAGGGTGTGCGTTGCTCTCCCTGTGGCTGGTTTATCTGTGCGGAGCTCATTCCATCCCAAGGATGAGTTTGGAAATAATTAAAATTCTGTGTAATACAAGCAGAGGCCGGGTGGCCAGCGGTGACCCATGAAGGGCCTTTACCAACAGAAATCTCAACACAAGGGATCGAGTTGGCCATAAACTGGAGAGCAAGGATGGAGGAGAGCCTGGAGCGAATATGGCAGCCGGTGTGGGAGAACAAATCAGAGGCTCTTTTTAGCCCCCTTGCTCCTGCTGCCCCCGCCCAGGAACTCTTCCCCATCCACGTGTCAAGAAAAGGCAAATTCAGACTTAGTAAAGTGCCCGCTTGACACAAGGATTGAGCCGATCCCCAGACCCAGTGTTAAAGACTTTGGACTAGTAGTGCACACTTGGAATCCTAGCTCTGGGGAGAGAAAAGCAAGGGGATCCTGAGGCTTGCTGGCCAGTCAGCCTAGCTTTCTAGGCAACGTCCGGAACAGTGAGAGACCCTTTCTAAGTGTCTGATAAGCCACACTAGGACACCAGGAGCTGTCCTCTGGTCTGCCACACACACATACACACCACACCACCACCCAAAGAGGAAGAGTGGGGGTGGCCAATCCATCTGACTCTCCAGGGGTGGGAGCCAGGAGTCTGCAGATACTGCAGACTGAGCCTCGGCAGGGTCTCTGCTTCACAGCTGTGTGACACTGCAGTGACTTACAGATGCCAATTATCCCAAGATTACTTTTGGGGCATTTGTGAGCCCTGTCCTCTGTGAGGCTGCTGAGATACATGTGGCTGTTTTTCTGGCATTTGAAGGAACCAAATTTAGCCAAGATGCAGCAGAGGATAAGTGGCAACTCTCGGGAGGCAGAGGTGACTCATACACCAAGACATTCCCAGGGAGGACCACCAGAGCACAGTGAGCTGACACACACCCCTGCACGTTACCCCTCACAGCTTCCTCAGAGTCTAAAGTGCAGACACGAGCAAGGGCACTCAGTGCCTGGCCTCAGAACACACCTGCTGGCCACCCTCAGGACAGTGGTAGCAAGTCTTGGGACAGCTTCAGGGGACTTCTCCTAACCCCCTGGATTCTGTTCCACAGCCTAGGGTCTTCCCATTCACACCCACTGTTCTTCATATTCGTGGACCCCAAGTAGCTAGAAACCTGCCTTTGCTCAGGGGCAAGAACATGAGTGCCCAGAACCGGCTCCTAGAGAAATGCCACTGTGTCTGTACCCTCAGATTACCATGCCACTTCTGAGTATCCTTGAGTCCCAGAGTAACAAACTGCAATGACCAGGATACCAGGGTGTGAACAAATGCGAGTGTAAGAGCGACTGTGGTCCATGCAACATGTGAATTACATGTGGGGACACACCAAGGGGTCCCCTACTCCATAGGGCCAAGGACACAGCTCTTGGGGCAAGGCTTTCTGAAAAGGATGGGTGCAGGAGAGCAAGAGGAGGGTCCTCCATGGAGGAACAGCCCCCTTGGGAGCATTCTGGGCTCCTTGTCTTCCTACGTGCTTTCCACCCAATCAAGGACCTGGGAGCTGGTGAGAGACTTGCCCCACCATAGCGCTGAAGAGTCTGTGGTGAGCTGGGCTCCCCTCTTGCCTATGCCTAGCCAGGTAGCTACACAGTGCCAGTGTGGACAGGACCTGGTGACAGGTCCTCCAGGGATCTGGCTGAGCAGATGTCTACCCTGGCTCCCTGATCCATGGTGGTTCTCTGAGGAGCTTTAGGCATCTCTTGCTATTTAAAAACAGGCTCCCTCCACCCCCAGGCAAAGTGACAGGTGGCAGCAGACCAAGATCATGTGGGAGCTGACAGGTTAGTGGTCGGGACTCTACCCAAAGAGCAGCCATTTTGAAAAGAGGAGGCTACCCCCAGAAAATACTGTTCCCTAAGTGGGAGAGAGATTCCAGTTAGCCTTAGGTTACAGTCAGGCCCAGGGTCATGTATTGGCCAGAAGATGGGCCTGGCTCCTGCCCTTTTCGGCTTCACTCATGTGTGATCTGGTGTCCCTCACACCCTAAAAGAAAACCTGGAATGCCTCCCAGACCTGCAGGTGTGCAGGGGCTTCCCAAATTTCCTTCTACAGCCTCTGCCTGAGGCCCCTGGGGACCTCACCCCAGTGTGACCCTGGCCGGGGGTTTCAAGGTATGTGAGCAAACTTCTGCTTCTGGACGAATTCCCCAGCCAGGGAGGAGCGGGGCTTTCCTGCCAGAATACAGAGTTCAGCAGGCAGTGGCCTGAGTGACCAGCAGTAGGGACAGGGGGTGCTCGTGTCTCAAAGATAGACATGGCTCCACCTGCAGCTTGCTGCAACTCCAGGCACAGAGCAGAAGATGACGGGTTAACCCACCAGCAGCTGGGACCCCAGGGAACTCTGGAGTCCTCTACCCTATCCATCCTGGCATGAGCCCTGGAAGGAGACCCTCAGAGATTTGAGATGCATGTTGGTGGATCTTCGATTACATCAGTAACTGGCTTCCTCCAGCCTCCTCCATTGGAATGGGAGTATCTAGAGTTCCCCCATGGATCTGATACCATGTCTATTTTCCTGGTGCCATGTTCCAGTCTCTGCCTCCCCATGAGAGGTGACTCCTGCCCCTAGGAGCTAGGCCATGCCAGCACTTGACCAGCCTCACAGGGTAGACACTGGGAACCTCAATCCCCACTGCTGCCAGCCCTGGGCTTGTCAGACCCTCGCAGCTCTGTGTTGGCTAAGGGTATCCTCTCTTCTAGGAGCTCCTGGGGTGCAGATCAGGGGTGTAGTACACTGTTCTCTCCCTGAGGTGCCTGTAAAGTGGGTCTTGAGGTCTGGGCCAGGAGTAGACTACTTCCTGATTTTCCTGGAAAATTCCCTTGGAATCTACTTGGCCAGAGGCCAAGACTCCTCAGGGGCAGCTTCCTCCTTCCCACTTCAGACAAAAGCACATGTGGCTGTCCCACCCAAAGAGGGCAGAACTCCCTGGGATGATTCATCTGTACTTCTACAGAAGCCCTGGCCTCTCTTTGAGGGGAAGGCAGGGCTGGGGACCACATTCAGAGCTGGTGAGTGACAACCCAAGTCTAAGTTCTCCCGAGCCAGGTAACATCTCTTGGGAGACAGGGTCCTGTGCTCATTGGTTTCTACCCCCTGAGGGTGGGTCACAGTGCTGTCAGGGGCACCCTATGGATCCCAGCTAAACTCAGAGAGCCTCTGTTGTCTCTCAGCCAGGTCCTAAAGGACAAGCTGGAACCACGTTAGAGAGTCTGGACCCACAGGTCCAGATGCAGGTATGTCTAGTGGGCTAGTGGGCCGAACTGGTGGGCGGGACTGGTGGGCTGGTGGGCGGGGCTTCCGGTGGGGCTGGTAGGCTTATGGGAGGGGCTAGTGGGAGGGGTTGGTGAGCTGGTGGGCTGGTGGGTGGGCTTGTAGACTGGTGGGTGAGGCTGGTGGGCTGGTTGGGTGGAGGAACTCCATACTCCAGTTTTGGGGGGAATCCACAGAGAACAAGCTGCACCTCCGTGCCTCTGTTCCCTGATACTTCCCTTTGCTCTTCTCTCTTCCCAGTTGCCATCTTTGGACTCCTCCCTCAGCCTCAGTTCTCATTTGGGTAGTGGATACAGCAGCCTCTGCTATCCTGACAAGGATAGGCTAAGCACCGCATGAACACTCCAGGCAGGTAGTGACAAGGCCAGGCCAAGATGAGGTCTCATCATAAACATCAACTCAACCCAGGAGACCCTAGGTCTGAGGCCCAGCCTCCTTCTGCCAAGCTGGGGAGAACCTGGACCATTGGCCAGGCTCCTGTGCCACAGTTTCTCTGCCTGTTAAGGGGGCAGAAGTGGCCGGATGATAAATGACAGGGCATTTGCTTCCCTACAAAGGTCACAGTAGAATGCTGCAATGTCTATCAAGAAAAGCTGAGGGGGTCTAGAGAAACACGGCTTGGGGTGTTAGGCACATCTGGGGCTTGTGTGGGCTCTCTCCTGCCTCATCCCTGAAAGCCAGGCTCCAGGCATCCTGCTTAGTATTTACTGGGCTGTGCTCCTCAGCCAAACCTGTCTTTTGCCTAAAAGCATATTCAACTCGGTAGCTTCAGGCGCCATCTTCTCTTCCACTTCCCAACAGAGTCTCTTCTCTCCGATGACCCTAAAGGATGACATCTGTGATTTAATCGTGGCTGGCAAGAAGGGCTGGGGCCAGCAGATCTCCGCCAGCCCCAGATCTGGTCTTGGCCCCCAGGCCTGAGTCCCCCATGCCAGTGGACACATGAAGCTGGGTTTCCTGAGCCTCTTGGTCAAGTGATAACCAAGGACTGGGCTGAGATTTGGACTCGCCAGGGGCACTGGAGTGGCACCTGCTGTTTTCACCTGTTGTCTCAGACATGGAGAAATTACAGCTTTGCTTTTCTAGGTAGTGCACCCTGGGCATGGCTGCTCCTCTCCCCTCAGTTCCCCTGTCTGTATGGAAGTAGTGTTTACTCAAGACTTTCTATCTGGGGTCTTGCCCTGGTCCCCAGGTGGTGTATGGTCAGCAGACTGGGATGAAGCAGTGGTTCTGGGCATGTGTCCTGCTGTCTATACTCTCTTCATGCAGCCCTTGCAGGCCCCCAAATGTAGAGTGAGGCCATCCTATGTATAATGTTCCTTACCTTATCACCCAGGCACTCAGCTGAGAGCCACTCACAGGCCTGAATGCCTGTCACTCTGTCACCACTGTTAGTCAAAAAGCACCCTGGGAGGAAGAGGCGAGGGCAGGCAGACTCAGGCAGCTGTGTCTGCATTTGTGCATAACATAGTGGGCTAGTCACCAACACAATTGTGTTTTGGGCCCCTGTGCAAAGTCAGCTAGCAGGGTCAGTGCTTTATGCCCCTGGAAGGATCCAGGAACTTTTTCTCCCACCTTCCCTGAGTGTTTGAACCCATTCCATCTGGAAAAATCTGCCTTCTGCAAGTGGGTAAATGGTTTAAATACTACGGTGCATTTCACATCTCTGATTATTATTATTATTATTATTATTATTATTATTATTATTATTATTATTA
>LOJH01030300.1:970-17153 GCA_001685095.1 Ellobius talpinus | reverse complement strand
AAACCTCATTTTTTATTTTTTCTTTGTGTCTTTTACATCATGCATCTCCATCCATTCATTTCTCCAAACCTTTGTATCTGCCCTTGTATTCTCCCCCTCAAAAAAATAAATAAATAAAATTTAAGAGAAAAAAAACCCAAAAAGAACAAAAATCAGTCTTGTCATGGAAGCTGCAGTGTGACACAGTGGGTCRTGAAGTAAACCCTTTTATCCAGACATCTTTACTTGCAAGTGTTCATTACTAAGAGTCATTGGTCTTGGCCGTTGGTTTTTGCCATACTATCCTGTTGTTGCCCTGTGGTGTGGAAATCCTGCTGCAGCTGCAGGTCTGGTCCATTCACATGCTTCGGCAGATCATAGATGGGCTGGATGTTGGGGTGGGCCAACTCGTAACTCTGGTTCTGGGCCTGGGTAGTTGGTTGCAGGCTTGGTCAGCCCACCAGCTCTCCCTTGTCCTCACCACCAGGGTCAGCACTCCTGCACTACCTTGGCTCATTCATCCCTTGCCGTGATGAGAGAGGCAGGGCTAGTTCTCCTGCTTTCATGTCCGCAGGGTCCGTTCTCCCAGTTCTCCCATACATCCAGCTTTAGGGCCAGCTCTGTTGTGTTTCCCAGGCCTGGTGTGGGTGCCACTCTCTGAGTGCTTCCTTTGATGAGGGGCAGGAACAGCTCTCCCCCCTGCCTCATGCAATGATGGGTAGTTGGAGTGGGGGAGGGGAATTCCCCCCACCATGCCACCACATGACAGGTGAAGAATGGGACCTCTCTCTCTTTCTCACATCTTCCGGGCTGGCTCACCCACACATCTGCCAACAGGATTGACCACCATGCGAGGTGCAGAGCATCCTGCTTGTAGGGACAGGGATAGGGACAGCTCTCTAATGATCTCAGGATTTCTATTGCTGTGATGAAAACCTCACAGTTGAAGCTGCAATGGTGGCGCACGCCTTTTATCGCCGCTGGGGAGGCAGAGGCAGGCAAATCTCTGTGGATTTCAGTCCAGTCTCATCTACAGGTCAAGTTCCTGGACAGCCAGGGCAACACCGAGAAATCTTGTTTTGTTAAATGTGGAGAAAAAAAGACAAGTCAATTGATACCTTGTCAATTTGAAACACAACACTTTTTAACACATAACCTTTCTTTTTTAGTTCACTCTCAAGATGTCAGATTAATATCACAAATATAAAACATTACAAACTTAAAACTCCCATGGTCTCTACCAGTTCAAGTAGTTCAAATGTTCAGTCTCTCAACTGAGGGTTCCTATAAAATAACAACAAAAAATAATCGCTACACTTTCTTCCTTCAAGACTGAGGAACCTGGGTACAGTCACAATCTGAACAAAGCAAAACCAAAACGGAACAGTGTAAATCTTTTAGTGTCTCATTTCATGGAAATTACTTATGATCTAGACTCCTCCAAAAGGGCTGGGCCATGTCTCTGGATCACACAGCTTGCCTTCTAGTCTCAGGCATGATGCCCATTGGACTGGCTTCTCCAAAGCACTGGGAGCTCTTGCTGTAACCCTCCTTTCCTTTCACCAGTTGCCTTTCCTGGGCCTTGTTCAGGGACTCCAGTCCTCCCCCACAGTGCCAAGCCTCAGCGACTCAGTGCGCCGACTCCCACTGCAGTGATGCTGGCCTCTTTTCAATCACCACTGATCTATGCTCCACCCACCTGCATCCATTATCCCAGTAAAGCATAGTTTGACTTTAGTGACTCTGGGCTCTTATTAATCACAGCTGCTTGTTCAGCCTGAGCTGACCAGAACCACAGATTCTGCACACAAATAGTCCAGTGGAGTCTTTGCTTGCCTCTGAAACTTCCCAAGCCAGGCCTCAATCATCCACTCTCAACACACTCATTTTCTAAGCTCCTACAGAGCAGCCCACTGAGTTATCGACATTCAGTGACTTTTTTTGCCCAAAGTGCCAAAGACCTTCCACAGTCCTCCCCAAAACACATGACCAGGTCTGTTATACCATTGCCCCACTGTCCTGTCAGCAATTTCTTTCTTAGTTAGGTCATCACCATGATTAAAAGCAACCTGGGGAGGAAAGGGTTCTTTTGGCTTACACTTCTTCATGGTAGTCAGTGAAGTAAGTAAGGAACTCAAGCAGGGCAGGAACCTGGAGACAGGAACTGTTGTAGAAGCTATGGAGGATTGCTGCTTGTTGGCCTACTCCTCATGGCTTGCTCAACCTGCTTTCTTCTAAAATGCAGGGCTGCCAACCCAGGGGTGACGCCACCCACAGTGGGCTGGGCCCTCGTTTGTCAATCATTAATTGAGAAAATGCCGTACAGGTTTGCCTACAGCCCAGTCTTGAAGAGGCATTTTCTCAGTTGGGGGTCCTGCCTCTCAGATGACTCTAAGTTGACATAAAATTAGCCAGCAGCACACAGAGGTTGTAGTGGAAATGCCTAGATATTAATGAGTATGTGAAGGAAAGTCTAAGGGGAATGAGCTGATAGGGTTTTGTAATTGGTTCTGGATTTGAGAATTAGGCCTGAGTTTATGATACTTGCTTATTCAGAATTTAAAGAGATTTGGGTTCTTTTTGCTTGACTAGTGTAATTTTTGCCTATAGATTCATTTAATGATAATGGTGGTTTCCTGGTTGTGCTTATCTTCTGTATTCATTAAATTTCCACATTCTCTCATCCTGGAATCCATGTTGGTTTGTGGTTTACAATTGCTTTTAAAGAAAGCTTTTTCATTAAAAGGAAAAAAAAAGCCTTGATCTTTAAATAGTTGTAATCAACGTTTCTCACTGAAGTGAGTTGACTATATAAATTCCATTCCTTTGGCTATTGTAATACATGAAAATTAGGAATTTCCCCATAAAATATTAATAACTTCCTTTGTGGATATGAGTCAGGTGTACAGCTAACAGATTTTTTAGATAAAAGTTTTCAACACACTTGCTTTGTAACTTATTATAAAATACCTCACTTATTTGAGTGCTAGTTTAATTGAGCTGAATTACACTCATTTCTGTATTAAAGACAGAAATTACAAACTTCATTTATTGTTTATTTTGATGCAGGTGTGTAAGAAGGACGCCGTTGCCTTGGCCTTATTCTGAGGTTTCTTTCCCTCGTTTACTCAGTTGATCCTTTTTCTTTTTTCTACGTCAGTCTTTCACTCGCAGTGAACTCGGTTAAATTTGGGTTTCAAAATTTCTAGTAGGAATTTTCTGTTTTGAAGAGTCAGGTTCATCTTGATGTGAGGTCACAGCTCTCTTTCAGTGGCAAACACATAAGTAGGTATGCCAGTCTGTCTGAGCTTTGGAGAACCCAAAAACAGCTGTATGACTTTCTTATGGCATTGTGTTTTGTGGCACACAGTACAAAGCAAAGCTTGTTTTGCAGTTTGGCACTTGTGGGACATGCAGACCCCGTGGTGTATGGGAAGCTTTCTCTTTGCTGCTTAAGAGCAAAATCAAGACTGTCTTTATGTGTTCTACACAGATAGAGAAGGCTTTTGACTAATTGTTAGGTGTTTTCCTCAATCTGTATATTGTTTATATATCTCACTGAAGTGAGGCTTCATGGCATTTTCGTCCTCTGTGAGGATTTTGGAAGTCCTGCCGCTGCCAGGAGCATGTCACTGGAAACGACACTCTTTTCCCCTTCTGTTACGTTTCATTGGCTGCTAAATTGTCCTCTGATCAGCAGTTGATCAGATTTATTTCCGGTGTAATATTTGCATTTAAAGTTTAGAAATTTTATCCCATCTTCAGTTGCTCTGTGGGCATGCAGAGCAATGTCTCCCAGTGTCATGATAGGACAGCCTTTCACCAGTACTCGGTGTGCCCAGTCCACTCTGTACTCACGTCCCTGTGTTGCAGTTACCCGGCCTTTGCTCAGCAGTTTATTTTTACACAGAGAGGGGGCCATTACATTGTGAGATCTTTACTTTTTTTAACTTTTAAAAACTAGCATATTTGTTTTTAAATTTTAATTATACTTGTGTATTTGTGTGTGCATAATTAGTATTTGGGTTTCTTGGAGCATAGGGTATATGTAGCTGGAAGTCAGAAACAACTTGAGAGGTGGTTTTCTTCTTCCACTTTCTGAATCCCAGGGACAGAGCTCAGGTGCCCTTTGCTTGCTGGGCCTGTTCTTCCCTCTGAATGTTTGTGGTTTGTGTTCGGGGTGGTGGATAGAATGCTTGTGAAGGTCAGAGGACAACTTGAGATGCAGATATTTCCCAGTTTTTCCTGCTTCAGAACAGGCTGCAGTGTAGACAGAATAGCTGGCAGGTACCTTTTTAGACATAAGGGACTTTCCCAGTTAATTTTAAAATACAGCAAAGACTATCAAAGTTTAATTGCATTATACTTTTGATAACAATAAACTTGCCAGAAAATTATATGTTCGTGTGCATTAGCATCTTTTCATTTTTGAGACGGCTGGCCTGGAACTCCTTATATATGTTAGAGTGAACTTGGACTTGGGCTACAGATATGCACTGCCACACCTGACTTCTGCTGTGCAGGTTTCATTTATTATTATTATTATTTTGCATTGTGAAATGAATCTTTGAAGACTTCTGTGTGTGTGTTTAATCTCATTTTTTTTCATTTTCCTTCATATACAAAGCTCTGATGATAAATATATGTATCCCTGTGTCTAGTGACCTTGATAATCCTTGTATTGACCACATCAGTCTTCTCTAGTGCCCAGAGACATTATATGTGTTTCCTCTTCACATTGTTGAGCTTTATATACATACAACCAGGTTTTAAATAAAGGAAGCTTTCTTTCCCATAACTGTTTTCATTTATGCATAGACCCAACCTGCCTTGGAAAACTGATGTTTTCAATTTCTGCTTAATGTTACCATCACATTTCCAGTATCTGACATTTATATGCATTATCTACTAATTTTATTTGTTCATTTGGAAGTCACTTTCATCTTTTTTAAAAATGTATTTGTTTTTATTTTATTGGTGTTCTGTGTTGTTATGTCTGTGTGAGGGTGTTGGATTCTGGAGTTTCAGACAGTTGTGAGCTGCCATGTGGGTGCTGGGAATTGAACTCAGGCCCTCTGAAAGGGCAGTTGATGGTCTTAACTGCTGAGCCATCTCTTCAGGTCCTCATTTCAATCCTTTAATCAGATTAAAGGAATATTTCTTACAATGAACATCTTACTAATCTGTTTACAAAATCACAGTCTTCTCCATACTATTGGTTCTACCCCATTCCCTGGCCTCGAACTCACAGAGATCTGCCTGCCTCTGCCTCCTGAGTGCCAGGATTAAAGGAGTGTACCATCTGCCCAGGCCTGATCCTATATTTTAAAAAAATGATTAGCCTGGGATGATAAATTTTGAATTTCTTTTTGTTTTGTTGTTTTTATTTGTTTGTTTGTTTGTTCTTTTTCCAAGAAAGGGTTTCTCTGTTAACTTTGGAGCTTGTCCTGGAACTCATTCTGAAGCCCAGGCTGCCTTCCATCCAACTCACTGAGATCCCCCTGTCTCTGCCTCCCGAGTGCTAGGATTAAAGGCAGGTGCCACCGCTGCCTGGCTTGAATGAATATCTTGATGCCATGTGTTAAGAAAATGTTCAGTGTGCTGTCTTTTCTCCTTTCTTAAAGTAGTGTTTGTCTTTTAGTACAACACCACCATACTGCTGTGTGGACCTGTATTCACTTCGTACTGGGGAAATGGTGAAGTCCATTCAGTTCAAAACACCCATTTACGATCTTCATTGCAATAAGCAGTAAGTATTTTTCATATATTTATTTTCTACCAATTTTGTGATTTCAAGTCATTGAAAAAAGTTTGAATTTCTTTTCAGTGCAACAGTTAAGATTTCACATTCAGTATTTTCCAACCTCCTGACCTAACCATGAGTTTTCAGTGTGGCGAGATATTAATGGAATTTGCATAACAAAATGGAGGAGCACAGGCAGTGTCTATGAGAATATAGAAAAGTCAAGTATTGGAGCGGTGTTTGTCTCTTCATATTCATTGTTGAGTGTCAAACCTGGCTCGTTGCATATGTTGCTTGGCAAGCATCTGACCATTAAACTTAAACCAGACCCTTGAGTGTTATTCTGGAATAATACTTGGTTGGAGGACTTTACCTGGCTGCTCCCACCCTCTAATTTTACTTTGTTTTGATGCAAAGTCTTGACTTTTCACAACAAAGTTAAAAACAGGGATTAATTAGATCCATTTTCCTTCTTTAAAATTGCAGGAAGAAATTTAAATGTAGATTAAGCTACCTGAATTCTAGTGATAATGACATATTAACCACAGGCTCTTAGAGAAGAAAGAATCTGTGCATCACTTTGCTTTTTTAGGAGAGAAATCTGAATTTTTCGGATGAGAAAATATCTTGATGGAGTCTTAGGTACAAGGTTTAAATCTGCCCCCAAGAGCAAACGCATGAGGCAGGCAATTGGCTCTATGAGCAGAAGAAGCTTCTGTTGTGGAAGCATCAGGACTTAATTCAAACCCCAGACCCACGGGAAGTGTTGCGGTTGTCTCTGACCCCGGAACTCCTAAGGCAAGGGGGGGGAGGCAGAGCCAGAAGATCCCAGAAACTCGGGGCAGCTAACCTGGCAAACATGGTGCCTCTAATGAGGTGGGATATGAGGAAGGACATCTGAGATTGTCCTCTGATCTCCAAACACATCCTCACACATGTCGTGACGTGTGCCTGCCAACCCACAGTCACACACACACATACACACACACACACACACACACAATTTAAAAGGGCAGTGCATGAGACATGAGAAATTATTCTTTTGTATGTGAGAGGCCCTAAATTCAATTCTCAGCACTGAAAACAAAAGGACTCTGCACTAGTGGGTATATTCAATTTCAAGAACCAAACCCTGCAAGTTGTAAGAAGCAGAGGAAATTACTTGGTGAACTAGTGCCCATATACTGCGTCCACACACATCATAGAAGACTGTGTGTGCAATGGTTTGCATCCAGTTGATATTATAGTTTACCCAGAGTGCTGCCCGTCCTGTCCCAAATAGACTTAGTAAAGAGCAACATCAGCACATTCCAAATAGAGACGGCCAGATTACGCTTCCTTTATATTATAAACTCATAGAAATCCGTATAAAGCAACCTTTTTTTGGTTTAGTTTTCTGAGCTTAAGTTAGGAAATCAAAATACTGTATATTGTTTAAAAATTAATACCAAAATGTGTGTGTAGTCAAGAAAAGTCATAGAAAATCTGGACACATCAAGATGCACACAGTTGGCTGTATCTGAACCTGCCTTTCTTCTTCAGAAAGCACACAGGTCTCTAATAGCAGTGCCCAAACCGCCATGGCTGTAGCACATAAGGATTCAGCAGCGAGTCCTCTAACTGCACATGGCAAATTTGAGGTCAGCAACAAGTGTTCAGGAGCTCTTCTAAGAAGTGATTGGCAGTTATATGGCAGGGAATGGAAGTGGTGCTGAGACTTGATCGGTATAGGGTAGATTGCAGTAACCTGGGTTCAGAGTTTACCCGGAGAGGACGCACAAGAGGTTATGGAATGAAAGAATCAGCAGAGGCAGGGGGTCCGTGTAGGAGCAGATGTTAGTTCAGCAAAGGGTGCGTGGGAGCAAAGCCACACGTTTCCATGTGGCAGCAGTGACTCAGAGGATCTACTGCACCTCTCAGGGAATAGCATCCAAAGTCAGTTTTCATTCTGGGCTGGTTCCACTGAGGGCTCTTGACCTGTTGAGGGTGGGCTAGATACCTCAACCATCAGACTTGCTGTAGAACGTTGCTGTATACAGGAGGTTCATTCAGGAGCTCTGTGAGTGTCCTGTCATCTCCACCTGATTTTACTGATGCGACCCCCGTCTGGTGCTCTTAAGGCATGGGAGAGGAAGTGTAGACACTGTTTTTCGGTCAAGTTATTTCAGTAATTGGATAATTTAAACAAAGCCACTCTCAGTGAGGAAGGGAGCAGAGACCACACTGCCCATCCTGTTATTTAATATAGGTAAAGATGAACCACCTATAGTACAGTTTTCAAATGCACTGAAGGGTTAACCTTCTTGATACTGGAAGATAGACAATTGGAAGCACCAAGCATGCCTTCATGGCTGCACTAAGTAAAGTCTCTAATATTGGTCAGTAAAAATATGCAGTTTGCCGGACATGGTGGCACATCCATGTAATCCAGAACTTGAGAGATGGAGGCAGGAGGATTAGGAGTCCAAGGACTTCCTCAGCTAAGTAGACTGCTTGAGACTAGTCTGTGATACATGACCCAATCACATAAAACCAAAAGGAGGCAAGAAATTATGCTGTTTGAAAAAGAAATATCCAAAAGGTTACCGAAGCCCCAGTATAAGGGGAAGAATATCAGAAATTTAGATTTATCTTACCAATTTCATGAAGAGCACACACACACACACATTTATAATTGTTTTCAGGCATGTCCCTAACAGGGTAAAAACTGAAGTCCCCAAGGAGCACTTGATTGAAGGGATCTACAGGAACAGCATGTTGTAGGGGCCGGGACAGTGGTGAGCTGTGTACTGAAGCAGTACTTCTCTCTGCATCCCACCGTTGCTGTCTAATTTCACTTTTGATTCTTTTTTTTTTCCTTTTTTGAGACAAAGTTTCACTCTGTAGCCCAAGCTAACTTTGAACTTTTGCTGGACTCCAGGCTTTTGCTCCNACGCTTGGCTTCCCCCTCTGGAGAGTGAGCTGGTTTCCTCTTTCATTGTACCTGCGCTTACACATGTTCAGGGGATTCCTTGGGTTCCATAAACTCTGTCGTCTTCACCATTACCCTTAATACTCGTTTTCGGTTCTTGGGATCAAACACATGGCCACCAGATGCCAGGCCCTTAGGGTTCAGCCCAAACCTCAAGTTACCCCTGAGCTCAGTGTGTAGACCAGGCAAGGCTTGAATACCCTATTCTCTTATGTCTGCCTCCTAATTACCTGGGATTATAAGTCTGGATCGTGTTCCTAGCTGCCACCCACATCTTTTCATCCTGATTGTATACCTACTTCTTCACCTGAGATTCTGAACGCGGGAGCTCCCATTTGTCCTGCACCGAACACTCTGCTGCCTGTTCTAGTTAACGTTAGTTCCCATGGTGCCATGACTCGGGTCTGTTTTCACACCCATCTCACCGAGTCATTATTCAGAAATCGTTTGCCATGTTTGTTTTGCACACCTCTTCTTTCTATTCATTGCATATAGACTTGATTGTTTTCACCGTACCCACTTGCCCTTGGTTCTAACCCGTTGCCTTTTATATCTACTGTTTCAATGTCTGCATTCCACCAGGTAGACCTACTTTTATTATAGTGCCACCTTTCTTTTGTAAATTCTACAGTGACTTCCTGCCTATGACCAAAGGCAAAAAGTGTCACATCCTTATGTGTTCCCTCCTCACCTGACCTTATCCCCTAAGAGTTTTCTTCCTTGCCACGTGTATGGTTTCTTGGAGATCTGAAACTTCTCTTACCCTGAGCTGTTTTTTGTTTTGTTTTGTTTTTCGAGACAGGGTTTCTCTGTAGTTTTGGAGCNGAGATCCGCCTGCCTCTGCCTCCCAAGTGCTGGAATTAAAGGCGTGCGCCACCATTGCCCGGCCTGGTGTATTAATTCTTCACATTAATAGTTGACCATTGTTTTTATTTGAAATCAGTAACATTTACATAAGTAAATATTAGCAAGTACAATGGAAAAGATTTCACAATGTACTAGTTAGTATTAAAATCTACTAAAATCTTAGCAAAGATGCGTAAAAACTGTATTCGTTGAAGTTTTTTAGAGACATGGGTTCCCAGCACTTGGGAGGCTGAGGTAGAGCCTGAATGTTTAAAGGCAGTGTAGGCTACATATAGAGGAAGCATCCCCTTTCATCCTAAGAAGCTCTGGATGTGAGAGTGGGTGTGGACAGCACAAAGATAAAATCAAGAACTTTTTAATAGGTTTGTCAGCTTTCATGATTTCAGTGTTATTATTTAGTCTGTATTTGATTAAAATCAGCTGTGTATCTGTGCAGTAATTTCTAGTGACAGGGGAAGAAGTCAAGTTGACAGAGCCATACCTGGACCAGATACCCAAGCCATTTAGGCTTTAAAATCCTTCCTGGTACTTAAAAAACAAATTATCTAGTCATATATCACTAGATAGTAATCATTTTACTGGTATGATGTTTTTGTTTTATTTTCTTTTTCTTTTTTTTGGTCAGAGTTTCTCTGTGTTCCTTGAATCTGTTCTGGAACTTGCTTTGTTGACCAGGGTGGCCTTGAACTCGCTATCCAGCTGCCAACTTCCTGAATGCTGGGATTAAAGGTGTGCACCACCATTGCCTGGAGGTGCTGGTATGAGTTTAGATAGCCTTTTGTTGTTGACACTTGTCCCCTAGGTTGTTTTCCTGGTTGCAGTCGTCTGTAGCATTAGTATTTGGTCTGTGTGATGACTGTGGGGGTCTAGTGACTGAGGTGAGAAAGGTGTGAATTCTCCTTCCTTTTCTATCATCATTCTTGCCATTTTTATTTTTAGCTGTAGATTTTATTGTTTTTGTTGGTAGAATGCATGACTCAAGTTGGTGTTTCATTTGTGTTTTTAGACAGGTTCTTACTATGGAGTACAGGCCCTGTTCAGACTCCCCTGACACCCTTCAAACTGTTGAGATTACAGGCTTCCCTTCCCCTACTTCTGTTTTTCATATGTGTATGATGTGTGCATGTATGTATGTGCGTGTGTGTGTGTGTGTGTGTGTTCATGTGCCCATGAATATATGCACTCAAGGATGCTTACAGTTGATGTTAGGAATCATTCACCAACATTTTTGCACGCTATTAGTTGAGGCAGGGTCAAGCCTAGAGCTCCGACCTGGCTAGTCTCAGTAGCAAGCTCCCTCTAGTGATCTTGTCTTCCCCTCTGAAGCTGGAACTGCAGAAAGGCTTTGATGTTCGTGTGAGTTCTGGGGATCCAAACTCAGGCCCTTGTGCTCCTGCAGCAAGTTCTCTAAATGCCAAGCTAAAAGCCTCCCATCCCCGCCTACTTTTTATTTATTTTTTAAATTCCAGTGCCCATTTGTTTATTTTGAGTCTCTGTTATTGCTTATGTTTATGTTTTCTTACTCTGTGGCTATTTTATGCTATTTTTTGTGACTAGTATTGTTAGTGTTTATTTTTCTTTTCGTCACTATCTGTGTTCTGTGTATTTTATTTTCATTTTTCAGCTTTTATTAAGGTACTTTTAAAGAATTCTTATAATTTCTGTTTTTATATGTGTTGACTTCTGTATAATTTAACTTGATCATATTGTAGTTTCACTCTTGATTTTATAGTTTTTATTTAAAATTTAATGAATGACCATTGTGCAGCTCAACAGCAGTGTATCTGCTAGACATGGGCAGACTTTGCATTGTATCCAGCACAGAAATGATTTTCAAAATGAATTTCAGAGAAGAAGTGAACACTCAAGTCCTGAACACCCTTTTGCACACAGAATTCAGAACTCTTTATTTGGTTCTGGTAATCATGTATTTGTGTCTGTCTGTTTGTCTTCATGTATATTTTGTTGCTGATTTTCTTCATATAGAATGTTACTATATTTATAGTTTGTTATTGTCTCAAGCTGTTGATCCTCCTGTCTCAGTCTTCTGAGTGGGTGGAATCACAGGCATGCTTCTCCATACCTGGGGAAGCGTCTACAGACTCAACAACAGGCCGCATTTCCTTTTTGTGTGCTCCGTTATTTGATTTTTTAAATGGTGGATATTATGTGTAAGGGAGCAATAGAGATGTTGGTACTTTCTTTGCTGGGAATGTGAGGAATAGAAGGATGGGAGATGGTTTGGGGCATCCTTTAGTGCTAGGATACAAATTAAATTTGCTGTTGAGTGTAAAGTGTTCTGTCCTTATGGGGAGACTCTCTCTACCTCTAATGTGCAGAGTGCACACAGAGCAATCAACACATCATTTACTTAGTAACAGAAGAAAGTGTATCCAAGGATGGGCGTTCTCAACAGACAGACTGAATAATAATAGCAATAGCATAATAGAAGTAGTAATAGTATTTAGAATCCTTCTGCTTCAGCAAATGAAAGTTTTCTGTATTTTAAGACTTGTTTGCTGTAGGATGTGTTTTACATAATAAATCTTACTATTTTCCCCACCAGTTTTTAGCATATGTTAGTTAGATTTACCTGTTAAAGTTTCAAAAAAATTACATGAATTATCTAGTAATTAGAATGATGTTTTATTGAAATAGTCATTAAGTGTGGGATTTGTTATTCTAGAAGAAATAGTCAATTGTAATTCAGTATTTGGAATGTATTATAGTAATTTCACTTTAGAACATTAAAATCATAGCTTAATTATACATTCTGTAAATTCTTAATTATTCCCTTGGTTATTTGTAAATTTTGTTTTCTAAATTGTTTATAGAGATTGTTATTAATATTAATATATCAACTCTTTAGAAATGACACATGCTGCGTGGCAATCTTTTCAGATTTTGTTGGGTGTGCTGAGAAATTCTGCTATCTTTTTAAGTGATAGATTACACAAAGCCATTTATATTTAATTGTGACTTTAAATAGCATTGAACACCACATTTAGTAAGTAGCTCACTGGTTAATATTATCCATTCTTAGTGTTGTTTGTTTAATCAGAATATGAAAGTGAAACTGTTCAGAGTCCAGTAATAGCTCTAAAATTTGTCACTTGGTTTGTATGAAATATTTCATTGCTTTTATTCTCAGATTTTTGGAGTCAGATATTTCTACCCTATGTATTAAAAATGTTTTGTTTTAAAAGTATGATTTTAATTATTTATGATTCAGTTCGTAGAATTTCTCATTCACTCACGTTTCCATTCTGGTTTTTCCCCCTCTAATTTTAGGATCCTCGTCGTAGTCTTGCAGGAGAAAATCGCTGCCTTTGATAGCTGTACTTTCACAAAAAAATTTTTTGTCACAAGTATGTACCAAATCATTTTACTTCCTGTCTGTGCGTTTGTGTTGCTGTTGCTGACTGGATGCTGTCAGCAGTGGGTTTCAACCATGGTCTCTGCCCGTGCTTCTCATGGGCGCCATTACTTCGTAGCTTCTAATCTTAGAAGGAATTTTACCATGCCAAAGCACTTTCCTCATATTTTTGTATATAGCGTAAGATTTCTTTATATTCTCATATTGAGCGCCCCTCCGTTTCCCGTAGCTGTTTTTGAGGCAGATCATTTAGTATGTCATCTGTACGTACAGAGGTGATTGCCTTGAGCTCTATGAAGGAATTTAAACTTGGAGGGCTGTTTACCCCTTCCTTTGCCCCCCCCATGATTTTCACTGCTTTCAGGAGTTCAGCAATTAGCTCGGAATCTAGCTACAACTGGTGTTCAAACACAAATTTAGTGCTAGGTTTTGTAGAGAGGCAGAGGATTTTGTAGAGAGGCAGAGGTAGGAGGAGAAGTGAGCGGGGAGTTAATTAATTTTAAGGAACTGGAATGTGCAGGCCTGGCATGCTGAGTTGTGAAGGACAGAGACGATCTGGAAATGCTGGCAGGGATCAGTGAACTGTTCAAAATGCCCGTCATTCTGGGACACAGAATGACTTTTAAATTTTATTTTTCCTGCAGCCCAATAAAATAATAGTTCCCCCCATTTGTTCTCTCTTTTTTTTAGTTCACCAAAGAGTCTGATATATATTACAGAAATAGCTTAGTGGCTTTCCATTTTGAAATGAAGAAATGAAATACGATATGGAGCACACAGACTTTTACTGAGTAGCTACCCCATATTGAGTCTCAGGTAGTAATTCATGTAGGTATTATTCCTTTCCTATAAGGGAAAATTCTTTGTTATATCTGCATTAGTCTTAGAGATAATTATCTGCACCCTATACTACACATCATACTATATAATACAATTCAATACGGTTCATGTTTCACCTTTTGTGGAGCATGAAGAATTATAAGTCTAGCCTATCCCTCCAAGCCCTTAATCCTTTTCTCTGAGTTGTTCCCCCCTTATGCTCAGTCCATCACCTTGTTCATGCATCTGCAGTGGGAACAGGCAGGCAGCAGAAGCGCCTGGAGTCCTGCGTGGTGCAGACAAGTTAGACAGCACAGTGGGACACCTCAGTCACAGCCGGGCGTTTCCTGTGGATTTGTCATTCCGTTTCAGCAGTTGTTGTTAGTTTTGCTGTTTTTAATTTTTTTTGTTATTTGATAATGATTACAAATAAGGTGTGAAGGCCTCTTCCGTACTAAGTATCTCTGTTGTGACCCCATTTTTTTGTTTGTTTGTTTTGATTTTTGAGACAGGGTTTCTCTGTGTAACCTTTTTTGGGACTAGCTCTGTAGACCAGGCTGGCCTCGAACTTAGATCTTCCTGCCTCAGGCTCCAGAGTGTTGGGATTAAAGGTGTGTGCCACCACAGCCAGGCAATTTTCTTTAGGCCTTTATTTATTATGTACACAGTGTTCTGCCTGAATGTATGCTGGCACAACAGAAGAGAGCACCAGATCTCATTATAGATGGTTGTGAGCCACCATGTGGTTGCTGGGAATTGAACCCAGGACCTCTGGAAGAGCAGCCAGTGCTCTTAACCTCTGAGCCTTCTCTCAAGCTCCATTGTAACCCCATTTAACTTTATTCTGGAGCATGTATTCGTTGGTAGTTACTTCTGTATCAATTTAATTGCTCAGAACATTGAAATGGAGTGGTGGAGACAAACATCATTGGTTTTCTTTTAAAGTCTTATTTATTTTAAAAATTTATATGTATGTGTGAAGGTGCACTCAGATGCAGGAAGAGGTCTTGGTGCCCTGGAACTGGAAATACAGGCACTTACCTGGCACGAGTGGCGGGAACCAAAGCTACTACCCCATAAGGAACATCATTAAATGGTGACCCATCTTTCCTACCCCCCATTGTTTTTGTTTTTCTGGGGGTTTTTTTTGAGACAAGGTTTCTCTGTGTAGCCTGGTTGTCTCTATGTAGATCAGGCTGGCCTCAAACTCACAGCTGGCTCTGTCTCCTGAGTCCTGGGATTAAAGGTGTTTGCTACCACTGCCCTGCTCCCCCCATTGTCTTTAAAAATTATTTTTTACTACTGTTTGTATCTTGTGAATACATAGGGTGTGGCACATGCATGCTGGTCAGAGAACAACTTTCAGCAGATGCTTCTCTCCCTCCACCTTTCTGTGGGCTTTAGGGCTTTTACTAGTGTCTGCAGGCTTATATGGTAAGCACTTTATTATGGGCCATCTTAGTGATCCATTATCTGATGGATGGAGTATATGTAAATGGAAATTGTGTTTGGAAATTTGCGTATTAAAGGATTTTTATCAGTAGTTAATATTTTTCTCATAAGTAGTAAATGGCATTAAAGTACATAGAGGCTTCTAATTATTTTATAACATTGGTATTACAATTGAAAATTCACGATTTTCATTATTTATGAAAAATACAAATTATTATCCTTTGCTAGTTAGTAACAGTTTTGATGTACTGATGAAGCTAGATTTGGTGACTTGCACTTTAGACTTCAGAGAAATTTCTTTTTCCTTGCTCTATTCTCTTCCCTCCTGGCCCTTCTCTTCCCTTTTCCTGCTGTCTTGCCCTGGCTCTTCATTTTCATCAGTCTTTCTCACTTTAACCCGCAGTGGTGTTAAAGTTTTCATCCTGCCTCAGCCTCATATTATTATGGGCTGGGTGGGGGGTGATGGTGTCTCTGTCATTCCCCATTCTCCCCCTGCCCCATGATCATTTCTCTCTGTGGAGCATCGTTACTGTATATTCCTAAATACTTAACCTTGAGTTTCTGGACCCACTAAATAGTTGGAGCCATTGTCCTCCAGTATTAGTGTCTCTTGTCCTTTGTGAATTGTTCACGAGAGGAGGAACAGTTCAAGTGTCACCAGTGTTACTGCCTTTTTAAGTGGCATCCAAACTGCTAGCTAAGCCATCATTGTCTTGTAGTCTGTCACAAGGGAATTCTCACATACTCTGTCAGACTGGGGATGCCTCAAAGCCTCTATTAGTAGAGATTGCATAATACACAAAATATAATGGTAAGTTTTAATTCATGCTTGACAGCTGTGTAGAAGGATAAGACCGGAGGATTGCAAGTTCAAGTCATGCGTTGGCAACTGAGTGAGAAACCTTTAAAATAAAAAGTGAAAAGAGGCTACACACACACACACACACACACACACACACACACACACACACACACA